>JBAIZL010000005.1:102184623-102197123 GCA_036971475.1 Prosapia bicincta | reverse complement strand
TCTATACTCGAGTTATTAAATTATTTGTTAAACAGGTTACATACATTAATAATATATGTTTTTATGTTGTCTATCTAATATTTTTCAAGCTGCATATATCATTAAAAGAGACGTATTTACGAAATTGAGTGTATTATTATTGTCAGAAATTGTTATTAAATGTAATAAAATATTTTTCTTATAACATTTATATATATATATATATATATATATATATATATATATATATATCAAATAAATATTACATGGTTATGTAGGTTTTTAATATTTATTATATATATATATATATATATATATATATATATATATATATATATATATTATATTAAATATGGTAGTATGTTTTCTTGTAATATAGTTAATAAATTAAAAATACTTCAAAAACAAGAATACATATGTGCTACAAACACCATTTGTTTATAAGTGTTGAATTTTATGTAATATTTTCTATAACATCAATACCTTTATAAATAGTTTGGTGCCTTGATCTCACTTGAATTTGTTCACCAATTAATTTGTCTTTAACTTTATGCTTATAAATTTCCAATGTTTCAAATATATTCATTTTTAATCCTTTATTTAATTCTTTTATTATTTCATATTTTCTATTTCCGGAAACTCGTGTCCATTATTAATACAATGCGTAGCTAAATTTGATTTTTATATGTTTGGTTTGATATAAGCGTTTAAATGTTCTTTGTATCTTTCTTTTAATTTCTTTTTTGTTTGTCCTACATATAATTTATTACAAGTTTGACATTTTATATTATATACTCCATTTCTTTCGTGCATATTATTTTGATTTTTGCTATTGTTTATTAAATTTTTAATTTTATTATCAGTTTTATATGCAATTTGTAGATTTGTTTTTTTAAATAATCTTGTAATTTTATTTATTTCGTTACCAGTGAATGTAAAAGTTGTCCAAATATTTTGTACCTAATAAGAGAGTTTACCTTCAACATTGGTTAGGATTGAGCTTGTCGAAAGCCCTTTCAGTAACACTCCATCTTATGATAAACCTGAATCCTATACGAATATGAGAATAAAAATGATTTATATTTAATGAACGCTAAACGACAAAAACACATTTACAGAGTAAAACTAAATTCTCTTGAAAACACTCGGAATAATGAATTATCTTATATTTTTAAGTTGTTCTCAAGTTGAATAATTATTACACCTTTTTTTAAAATTCATCCAGTTAATTTGTTATGTTTTTTTAGTAATTTATATGTCTTTCAAGGCGCAGAGAGAACAAAGGTTCGTTATTTATTACCATAACACTAAATCAATTCAACACACTTGAGAAGTGACATCAGAAGTCACAGATGCGTAAATAATGTATCCATGAAGTAATTATTAGATGGGGAAAGCTACTTTCAGGAAGGTTAATCAAGGAAATAGAGTGTAACCGAGTTAACAAGCATATGATCACAATTTGTTTTACTTCATATATCGATATATCTTTGTGAAAAACTGTTGATTTTACTGTAACGTTGAACGAAATTGAAAAATTAATTTTAAATAATTTCTCGCAAGTGCTAAATTAATATAAATGCTTTACTTAGAAAACGTTGAAACTAACACTTGATTTTTTAGTAGGTCTAACAAATGTGTTTGACAATTATAAGAGCAGTTAAAAAAATGGTAACCAACAAATAAATCGGTTCAAACAATTGATAATTATTTTTCAATTTTAAACATTAACGTTAGTATAAATATTAGTTAAAGTATGTTTTAAAATATTTTTGAACATCTGGTAGCTATTTTGTGACCACATTTTTAAACTATGTTTATTTTTTCTTTGTATCAGGATTTTTACAGAAGAAATATCAACATTTAAAGTTGAAACAAAATAGTTGTTGAGTTTTTGACGTTTATATTATTTCTTGTAATTCTCCTTTTGTTTTTAAAGTATTTGAATTTCTGTTATTTTATGTTTGGTTTGTCACGAGTCAGTTTTGGTTAAACAATAATTTAAAGAAAGTTATACTTTAGTGATGGGAAACGAGTAACAAGTGATAGTCTTACTAAAATTTTATACTTTAATTTTTCGTTAATTTTTTAAAATGTAATAAATTTTTCACTCGTCATACAAATATAAAACCATTAAAAAATATAAAAATGTAACCACTCATATAACATTAAATGTTCATTTATAAATAAAAAATATTTATTAAGAGGTTAAAATAAACATCTGAGTTTATATATTAAATTTGTAATTATCTCAATGATAAATTTTTTTTTTATACTATATTACTTATATATATATATATATATATATATATATATATAAATATATATATATATATATATATATATATATATATATATATATATATATAAGATTAATTCCGTATTTTGTTTTGTTCTGTATCATTTTATCTGCGGAGTTTAGGTGGAAACTAACCTAAACGTTTATAACCTAATTCGAACCAATTATTTTGTAACAGATCTCAAATTAATGACATTAATATAAAGGATGGAAAACTATAGTGAAAAATATTAAGGTTCAAATAGAAGTGACAATGTTTCGAACTTTCGTACAAGTTTAAACAGCATAATTAATTCTTAGGAACTTTGTTTCCTATATCTAATTCTCTGCTTACAATTTCTAGTTCGTCTTCCTCGCTGTATTGCTTGTGGCCGTGAACGCTGCCGAATACGGGCAGCAAGAAGGTTACGGCAAAGAAGCCACCTCTTACCAAAACTATAACCTCAAAAACTCTGAACATGTAGAGTACATCAAAGTACCAGTGGTGGAAAAGAAGGAATACTACGAGCCCAAGAAAGGGTATTCTTCAGGTCATTACTGATTACGTCATCAATTCATGCCTCGTCTCATTATTTAAAATTTACTGTCAACGCTTCCGAATTCATAAATAAACGTCTCATTTTTTCATAAATACTTGTATTTTTTTACCTTTTACAATAAGTGTTTTATTGAAGAGTTGTCTAATTAATTATGATACTAACTGGTTCAACAGGAATTTTATAATATTTATTTCGTAAGTGAATGATCCCTCATCAAAATACTTGCCTTACAATCAACTTCATAAAGGTATGTTTCTTAACTGAAGTGAAACCCATTCCACCGCGGTACATCTGTCTCAATAAAGAATATGATAATAACCAGCAGAAAAATTAGCGTTACCTTGAATAACCATTTAATAAATTGGACAAACTTAAATAAAATCAAATGTGATAAAAATGAAGTCTTTTACTGAAAAAAATGTTAGTGAATGTTTTTCGTGAGGTTTATTAATTCTTGTACATCTACGATATCTAGAGCACAGTGGTACAATATATTACAATAAAAATATTGGAAAACCCTAATACCCTAATACAAAATAACTAATAATACACGTTTCCTAAGGTAACCAAGTTTACAATCGACGAACCTGTCATCATCATATGGTCAGTCTAGTTTATAATATATTGTACGAGTATTCTAGATTGTAACGTTATAATTGAACCCTCTGATGATGATGACTTGGGCATCGAAATGTACATAATGGTTTAATCTTAGATAACCTGTTTTTAATTAATAATAATAGCTTATCTACATAGCATATTATTAATTCTTTTGATTATTTTTGTGGTATTGGGGTTTTTCTAATATTTTCATTGTAATTTTTATACCTTTAAGTATGTCTATTTTTCTTGCCCTAAAAACTTCATGACGAACCGCTATAAAATATTTCCAGTATTGCTAGGACAAACATCCTAGCACCGCCCTCCTGGCCATTTGTCTCATATTCTGTCCTTCATAATGAAAACAGAGTTTATGTACTAGATTAAAAATACATTTTAGAGATTGAAAGGAAAATAAATTAAAATATTTCCAAAAACAAAAAGATCTACTAAAAATCGTTTGTATAGGGCTTATATAATGTTGAACTAGTATTTTTGTGAAAAATAAATATAAAAGATTTCTAATTAACATTTTTCGTGTTTAATAGACTACCATTTTCTTTTATTTTTATCCTCCCTTAATCAAAACTACAATTTTATTGATATTTTAGCAAATACATAGGTTTTGATTTTAAAACCTATAGGTTTCTTTTTTACAATGACTAATAGTCAAGGCAAGTGGGGGGGGGGGGGGCAGGGCGATTGATACGACATTAAAAGTATCTGTCGGGCGGCAGCTTGAGGGCAGAGCGTTCGTCGCAAACATTACAGACCGTATTCTAATTCCCCAAATAGTAGGTTTATGAAATAATGTTAGGGATGATGAACACACGTTATCAATATTTGCAACAGTTTTTAACTGTTTTCCTCCTAAATACAACTTCTTTGATGTTGAAATTTACTTTATGCATAAAAATAAAAATATATGTGCCAGATATATACGATCATACCTCATTTACGTCTGCATAAATATTACATTAAACCCTTTTAATAGCTTAATTTCTCGTCTTAGTCTTGAGGCAGTGATATTCCTCAGAATATATGTTCAAATTTATGCCCACAAATATATGTGCCAGATGTATACGATTATACCTCATTTACTTCTGCATAAATATTATATTAAACCCTTTTTATAGCTTAATTTCTCGTCTTAGTCTTGAGGCAGTGATATTCCTCAGAATATATGTTCAAATTTATGCCCACAAATATATGTGCCAGATGTATACGATTATACCTCATTTACTTCTGCATAAATATTATATTAAACCCTTTTTATAGCTTAATTTCTCGTCTTAGTCTTGAGGCAGTGATATTCCTCAGAATATATGTTCAAATTTATGCCCACAAATATATGTGCCAGATGTATACGATTATACCTCATTTACGTCTGCATAAATATTATATTAAACCCTTTTTATAGCTTAATTTCTCGTCTTAGTCTTGAGGCAGTGATATTCCTCAGAATATATGTTCAAATTTATGCTCGCAAATATATGTGCCAGATGTATACGATTATACTTCATTTACTTCTGCATAAATATTATATTAAACCCTTTTTATAGCTTAATTTCTCGTCTTAGTCTTGAGGCAGTGATATTCCTCAGAATATATGTTCAAATTTATGCCCGCAAATATATGTGCCAGATGTATACGATTATACCTCATTTACTTCTGCATAAATATTACATTAAACCCTTTTTATAGCTTAATTTCTCGTCTTATTCTTGAGGCAGTGATATTCCTCAGAATATATGTTCAAATTTATGCCCACAAATATATGTGCCAGATGTATACGATTATAGCTCATTTACTTCTGCATAAATATTACATTAAACCCTTTTTATAGCTTAATTTCTCGTCTTAGTCTTGAGGCAGTGATATTCCTCAGAATATATGTTCAAATTTATGCCCACAAATATATGTTCATAAACTACAATTTAAAACTAATACTAAAGTTGTCTTTATTTTGACTTTTTAAAGTATACAGCTTAAATTTTAGCCGTCAAATATTCACACATTTCCCCATTATTAGCATAACATCTAAAACACACTGTATTGAATAAATTGTTTCGTTTATGTAATAAATTAAAATAGTTTTTACTCTGGAGAACTTACCGTTAAAAATATTATTAATTAATGTTTGAAAGTGTAAACGTATTCTGACAAGTTTTTTAATCTAGGCACTCAATGGATCTATTTATAGATCAGTGGAATCTTTTATTAATGCATGAGACAGGTCACCCATTTCACTTTCATTCTTGACGACGAATGAGAAGAGATAAATGAATGGAAAAGGAATGGACAGGGAAGGAAGGTATAAGGGAGGAAGGTAATGAGGAAGGGATAAGGTAGGAAAGTAAAGAGAAAAAGGGAAGTTAAAAAAGGAGATAATCTCCTTAGACTTGGAATGGGGAAAATTAATGGTATCGTAGAGACAAATATAACATAAATTATTCCAATCACCGTTGTACGATGGTATGGGATAATGGTATCAAAAGTATTTTAAAAGTTTCCTATTCTAATAATTATAAACTCTTACATTCTTTGCAACCTTATAAATTATTATTGGATAATTTGATTTATTTTTGTACTTACTATAATTTAGGTAAATGTAATTTCTTTTATGTATTGTAGTGGTTTTCAATTTAAATGTAATAGATTAGGTGATATTAACATCATTCAAATTTAAATAAGACTGGTTTCTAAAAAAGAAGTAACAAATAGTTAAGTAGATACTGCGATAAACTGTTGAAAATAATTCATGAAAATTATTTTTAATACAAAAAAATATTTACTTAGAAGTATTAAAAAATGGTAATACTGATATATTCATATAACGTCATTATGAAATGTTTTGCATCAGAGCATGAAGCAGATTTTACATTTGCTTACTTAGAACATTAAGAATTTTTAAACCCCTTAACAAAGTCCATTTTATTAAAAAGATATTAATTTTTTTACTTTAAAAATTACGTTGGTTTTAAAAATTTATTTTAGCTGTCTGAAATGGAATTTCATAATTTTATTGTAATATCACAATTTTCAGTGATACATCTTTGATCATTAGACATGCTTTGTAACAAAGAATTCAATAATAAACGCTATTAAAGTCAAAGATTCTATTTCCTTTTAAAACGAAAAAATGTAACACTTAAAAGACAACTTGACTTCAAATAAAACGACAGCTAATTAAATATTTCCCTGAACGAAAAGCTACTTCCCCTGAACAATATTTTCTTGATACAAATAAAAAGAAAGATAGAGGAAATAAATGAAACAAAAAGTTATTCTTTTAAGAGTGTATTTCTTCCATAAATTGTGAACGAATAATGTTAAAGAGTGACAAGGAATGGTATAAATTAAATCGCGAATTTACATGATTTTTCCAACAGGTAAAATTTTTAATTAAATAAATTTGTTGACGTGCCTAAATTTTGTTTGCTTAGTATCCATACTTTGGCTCATACTCTGATTCGTACTTAACTTCGTATTTAGGCTCATATTTTGGTTCGTATTTCACCTCGTATTTAGGCTCATACTTCACTTCGTACTTTGGAACATATTTCGGTTCGTATTTTACTTCGTATTTAGGCTCGTATTTGACTTCGTATTTGGCCTCATATTTAGGTTCTTGGTAATACTCCTTCTTCTCAACAACAGGGACTTTCAACAGTTGAATGTTTTTTGAATTCTTGAGGTTGTAGTTTTGGAAGGAGACCGCTTCTTTGTAGTTATCGTATTGTTTGTACTCCGCTGCGCTGACGACAGTGAGGGCGACGGCGAGGAAGGCGACCTGTAAGAGAGAACAATAAACATTAAAAAAAAATTAGAAGTTTAATATCGTTGTACAACTAATAAAAGAAACTCTTAGCAATAATAAATACACAATTGTGTCTAATAAATAGAGTAATAAATCCAGTACTCATAATTAACTAAAAAAATATATGTTTATTTTCTCCAAAAACCTTTCGTGCTTATCAGAGATTGCAGTCAGTATATGTTTTGCCAATAATAAAAATTAAACATGTAACAGTAAAAAATAATAATTAAAAAACATTAAATTTTACAAGTAAGATCGTAATATTAGAAACTTAGTAATATCGATAAAAGTAAGAAGCTTATATTATTAAAACCAGAAGAGCCCTGGTTAGCCCTGGCTAATAATTCCTGTTTAAATCTCATTCCATTTCTCAACATCCTTATTTAATTTTAGTTAATGGTAACCTTTGAGTACCTTGCCTTAGTTCATACATAAAGAAATATTAAATGAAAATTTCAGATGCAAAGACCTACCCTTAGAAAATCTGTATCGCTTCCAAATAAATAGTGTTCGGTTTAATTATAATAACTAAAAGAAGGAATTATTTTTAATTGATCGTCTGAAGTTTAAAGTATTAATGAAGTACAAAAATGTAAAAGAAATGTATTATTGTATCAAAATATTCTCTCCAAGTTTGTTAATAGCAAAACGTTCACCAAAGAACATAATCCGCAATGTTAATTTGCTGTAAATACAAGGGCGTCATATATTTATCTATATACCCAACACTCATTGCATATAAATCTTGATCTTGAAACAAATGTTCAAATTTTAATATTATTTTTAGAACGTAAAAATTATAAGTTGCTACAGATGTACAATGATGTATCAATAGTGAATAAAACATCCAGCGCTAAGCAATTTGAAAGTAAATCTGGTAATGGCTTTTATCATTTGCTTTTGTTCATGTTTATTTAAATAATAAATTAAATATTTTGTACATTCGTTGGTAAATAGAGTAAAGCCTATTATAAAATGAGTAATTTCTAATTATATTTTATTAGAAATATTATACAACGTTTTTATATATAATAACACTTATATAACTTTATAAGTGTTATCATATAACGTTAGAAAGTAAATAGCGTTTATATTATAAAACCTATTATTTGTTAAATGAGTGAGTATCTTGAAACATTTTGCATTATTTGCGACGAAAATTTTAGGATTTCGTATTTTGAATTTATTACTCTGATTTCATAAAACTACAAACTCTTTCTCTCTCTCACTCTCTCTCTCTCTCTCTCTCTCTCTATATATATATATATATATATCTTTATGTATGTAATTTTTCTCTCTGTATGTATTTAATTCCTGTTGTTTACCATAAACAATAAATATCCTAATATGATAATCATAATAATCTTTCTGATGCACTTAATAATAACAAGTTTCACACACACACACACACAAACTCACACAAACACACACAAACACACACACACACACACACACAGATAAATATATATTAATCTATACTCTAATGAGGGGATAGATTTCAATATTATAAAACTATGTAGGTATATGTAATATTATGAAATTTATCGTCTACAAAGAAGCTTGGTTTAGTTATTAATTAATTTTGTTATTATTAACAATTCTATCCACTATAATAAGGATAGATTAGAGTAATATTGAATTACTTATAATTTCTGATAAATCTATCCACTATATAGAGCATCGACTTAATAATTAATAATTTATTATGATAAATCAATACGCATAAAATAGGAACTATTTAATTATTCATAACTCTGTCGTCAATATAGAGAATTTATTTAATAATTATTATATTATATGTAGCTCTAAATATATCTTCTATAAAGAGGATATATTTAATTATTAATAAAATATTTGTATAATATAGTACTATATATATATATATATATATATATATATATATATATATATATATATATATATATATATGTATATATCAATTGTAAAAATGATTAATTTCATTAAAATGATTGAAATTATTCATTCTGTATATAAATAAATATATTTTACAAATATATTTATTTATATATTTACAAATATAATAAAGTATACGTAGAGAATATATCTATACAAATCCATCTTCTATAAAGAGAATGGAGTTAATAATATTAAAAATAATTTTTTTTTTAAATTTGTATAGAGCTGCCTGAGAAATATTTTTGTATAATTACGTGTATTTTTAATCTCTTATGAGTTTATCTACCAGTTCATGTTATAGTTAATGTAACAATTCTTACGTAAAACCTAATAATAAGATCATTTTACTTTAGCAGTAATTTAAAAAATGTTGATAATAAAAAGTAATCTCTATATTGCCTATTGATTATACTTTATAATAAAACATATGTATTAGGCTGAAAAAAGTTACAATAATTAAATTACGAAATTTTAACAATAATATTTGAAAAGTGACGCCTGACAAATATCTTCATAAGGTGCTTTTATTGAATCCAAATTTTTAGCCTTTCAATCTCAAAATAATCTAACTTCCTCATAGTATTTGTTAATACATGTTAATCCCAATGTTTACTACCTACTCTAACACAGTCAAATTCCTCTCCTTTGGAACGCCATTTTGCCATTGCCACCTCTATAAGCTACCTATGCGTCTCATTACTAAGTACATGAATAGGTTATGAAGATGGAAATAATCCGAAATAAATCAAGTAAAACAAATATATCTTCACTATGTAAGCTATAAAAATGCATCAGCAAGTTATTTCTTATGCAGGAAATGTTTTAAGCAAAATTTTAACGATACTGTTTTTATTTGTCTCATTCGGATTTATTGACCAAACTGTGTGCATAAACTTGCTACAAAATTTGGGTCCTATTTCGGGTCCTATATATTTCTATATGAACGCTCCAAATTCGTAGCCTGTCTATCTCAAAAACGTCTAGTAATTTTATGTTTACTACTGTATTAAACTCCCTAATAGGGTTTCTTTACACACGTTCCATGCAATGTTTAATACCTCCTATAAGACGGTCAAAACCCTCTTACTAATACAACGCCTATCTGCCATTGCCACCCCTCTGAAATACCTTTGCATTTCAGTAATAAGTACATAAACAGCTCACGAAGATGGAAATAATCCGAAACGTATCAACTAAAGCTGATATGACTTCAATTTGTATGCTTTAAAAATGCATTCAGCAGGTCATTTCTTATGCAGGAAAACGCTTAAAATAAAATATTGGTGTTATTTATTTTTACGTCTAAGCCTCGGATGTAACTGATCTAACTGTGTGCATAAACTTGCTACAAAATATAGGTTTCTCGGAAAGTAATACTTTAGTGAACATTGCTTAATAAAAGCACCATTTATCTGTAACAACTAGTTTCAACACTAAATTTCCCTTCACACGTAATTTATTCCTCAACACAAAACTACTCTTACCAACTTAAACATGATGGTATGTTGACTTTTCACAAAGCACTAAGTACAGCTGATATGACAGATTCCGCTTTTATACTTGAGCTATGAAACGCCTTTCAATTTTTTCAAAAACCTTGTCACAATTATTTAACGACATTTCAATTAAATTCTTTAAGTGGAATGCCATTGAAACCCTATTCAGGACATTTACTTTAGTTGTGGCTTAATTTTGTAAGGAGTAATTAGTAAACTAGATTTATACACACGAGTCTTGTAATTACTGTGTTTTATGAAGTTATTGAAGGAGAAATCAATTTATTTTACTTTAATATTTTGCAGATGAATTTATGTATGTACATTATGCATGTATATATATCTGTATGTATGTACGTATACTATATACTGCAAAGTATTTCGAATACGATGGTATAACATATGTTCATATTTCCTAAACATTTTTAATAATTTCGATAAATGAATACAAAAACAAAAAAAAAAAAAATGAAAATCAGCTGTAGTCTGAAATTATCAGAATTGTAAGTTTTATTGGAAGTGAAATATTTATTTCTCTATTTAAGAAGAACTAAAAAATTAGTTATTTTTGTTAGAATTTTTTATAAAAACAAGTAATGTACACAAATAGTTTTAAAGTCAATTCCTACTGAGGTCGAAAATCAAGTTTTATTTTATTTAGTTTTTATTTTTGAATTACAACAATATAAATATGTATGTATATATATGACACAATCACAATATTAAGTGGAAAGTGAATTTCCTTGACAAATTCTATTTCCCTCTTTATAAAGTATATGGTATTATACTGTTATTTTTAACAGTTTTTAGTAGTTAGTTTAAACTATTATTTTTGTTTTTTTTATATATGTTAAAATGTTTATTTTTCATTTCTAATTTATGAAGGTGATGCTGTCTATAACTTCCCATTCTATCTTCCTCTTGTAATGTTTCACTATTTCAAGGAGCCTTTCTCTTATAATTTCATATACATCTTTAAGTAATTGATTTTTTAGCTATAGAAAAGATGGTTAAGTACCTAAGAGCTGGATTTCAAACATGTAGTTCCTCATTTTGAATCCCACCGGGACATCGAGTTTTTAAGATTTAATTATTGAATAAATATTTGAAAAAAATTGTATTAAAATCATTTTTCATCCACTATAGGTTAAAACAAAATCTATTTGAAATTGATTGAATGAATGAAAACGTATTTTAATAATGATTGAAAAATCGTACTAGATATATATCAGGAGAGTGTGAGCTAATAGAAGGAATGAAATACTACTATTATTACCAGCACTAAAGTATTTATAAATATATACTTATATATATTAAATATGGTGATATATTTTCTTTTAATATAGTTAATAAATTAAAAATAGTTCGTAAAAAGAAAAGTGTTAATACATATATTATTCAAAGCTTTTCGCCGATTAAACAGTACCAGCATCTTCAGGAAAATAATTATGTAATAAAAATTTATATTTTATAAAAGATTTTGTTTGCATAATTATTTTTCCTGAAGAAGATGGTACTGTTTTATCGGCGAAAAGCTTTGAATAATATATGTATTAAAACTATTCTTGTTTTTGAAATATTTTCAATATAATATATATATACATAATTAATAAATTTAAAATATTTCTAAAACAAGAATACTTTTAATGAATATGTTTATTCAAAGCTTTTCGCCGATAAAATAGTACCAGCATCTTCAGGAAAATAATTATCTAATAAAATATTCTTACAAAATTAAATCATATGTGCTACAAACGACCATATGTTTATAGGTATTGCACTTTATGTAATTTTTTTCTATAACATCAATGACCTTATAAATAGTTTGGTGCCTTGATCTCATTTGAATT
>JBAIZL010000005.1:102147123-102179623 GCA_036971475.1 Prosapia bicincta | reverse complement strand
ATGACTCATAAATGTTAAAATTGAAAGAAATCAATTTTAGACTAAAAATCATTTACTAAGGTTTAAAACAAGTAGCCTTATATCAGTGGACTTCAGGAATAAATAAAATATTATAAAGGTGATAAAACATGAGTTATGATATATAAAAAATGTGAAAAGAAAAGGAAATAAACATAGGAGTGTGATTTTTTGTTTTAAATTTGACGTAATGATAACATTTTATTGTTAAAAATAAGAATGACAGCCATTGGATAAATTATCAAGTTTGACCCTACTAATTGTTTGATGAATAATTAACTTGGTCTTATTAAATCAATAAGTAGATGATCATAACTATATATGAAAAGTCATCTTAGTTAAATTTAACTTATAGAGAGGAACACAAGTTTTATATGTGAAACCTGTCCAGCATATTATTATATAAAACCATATTATTTATAATAACATTTTCGCTGAAGAAGATATAATAAATTGTTTATTGTTATAACTTTTTAAAAGATTATCTTTTATAAAAAATTGTTATTTTATTTTATCTGATCATACTTTAAAGTATTCGTCGTTAAAACGTTATGTGTAATAGTTCTACATCAATGGGTTTGGTATAAAACCTCTCTGGAAATAAAATTCGCAATCGGAAATACAAGAAGTCCCGGATGACCTCACAGAGGTAAAACAATCTATTGTTTTCAATGATGATCAGGAAATACTCACGACTGAAATTAATAAATTAATTCATTCTAGAACACGTAACTTTAGTAGACAATATTTTGAAAAAAAAACTTCTGTTATTTAACTTGTTCGACTGCACTAAACGTTTCCAGTGACACTGATGAAGAACGCTTCGAGCTATCGTAAAGGCTAGCCCCAGTACGTTTGTCGTAGATTTACTATATTTTAATTTCGCCAAATGATTAAAGTATTAAGGTCAAACATAAAACACCTCTTACCAGATTCATATTTATTTACGAACTTGCAAGAGAGGGTTTTATTGCGAGGGAAATAAATGTTGATTTGAAAGCGTAATATATTTGTATATTTTAAAGGAAAAAAGATTTCGAGAGCTAATTTTTTTTGTATTTTTCAAATCTTATACCGGTTTCCTACAGGAAACGTAGCCATTACATTTAGAACTAAAATATTCTCAAATACCTAATATGAAGTGGCAAATTTCATTTCTCCTACCAATAATTAAAAATTATTTTGTGACATTGTTTTTAGTCAAGTATAGGAAAAATACAATTTCCTACTCACATTTAGGAATTTGAACATTACGTAATTCTAAATATAAGAAACTACTACGTTTCTTATAATAAAACAGTCCAGATTTGAAAAAAAGACAACAAATTAGTTGTCAAAACGTTATGGTATAAATAAATTTACTTAAATCGCATATAAACCGTTTTTTCCCTCACAAAAAGCATAAACAGATATTTCTATCTGAATAGGATTTGACAATTCATGAACAAACAATAAGAAGCAAAGAAACTGTCCGGATGACGTGGCAAAGATATAACAATCAGCAGTAAGTATTTATAAGAACACAATGTGAGGTTCGTTTTGATAGGAATAAACAAACTTGCACAGAATCATTATCACGAAAATAGTAACAGTTGTGACTCAATGTAATAAATCTATTTAATTCTTAGTAGCAATGATCTGTAATAAATCGTAATGTTACAATACTTAATGTTGATGTTTTTAAAATAATTTAATATGTGTTGTATTACATATATATATATATATATATATATATATATATATATATATATATAGTTATATAAAATTCTAATAGTATCTGTGTGTGTGTGTGTGTTCCTCAATCACGTAAAAACGTAAAACTACTGAACTCATTGAACTGAAATTTTACCTGGACATTTTTAGGACCCCTGGTTAACACACAGGCATATTTGTATTTAAAAATTCCGTCAGGCCACTGGCCCACTGGCCTTGGAAACTCCCTTAACGTTAGGTTTATAAAGTATAGTTTGACATATTTATTGGGATTTAATTTCAGTATAATAAATTCAACCCAAATACAAATTAAATCCAACAAATATTCGTCAACCCCGTACGAAAAACTGGTACTCTGCTAGCTTGTTATAATATTAATATGGTTTTTTTGTATACGATGATTTTCAATCGAGAGACCTAAAATGAATACCCAATTGAAAGAAAATTGACAATTTAACAATTTTTATTTTAAAACTATACAAAACCATATAAAACTTCCTTTATTTACAAACAATTTATTTTAAAAAAATGAAATTCGCATTAAAGAATTTTAATTAAACTGGTTATTCATAGATGAATAAATTTGACGGTAAATGTAGAGTTTGAAATCAGTTAATAAGATAGATATTTATCTTTATTTTGAGTGTCGTAATTACCTTCCATTCTTAGCATTGTCCCAGTATCCAATGACGTGTTTCGAAGCACCTCCATGTATTTTGAGTGTCGTAATTACCTTCCATTCTTAGCATTGTCCCAGTATCCAATGACGTGTTTCGAAGCACCTCCATGTATTTTGAGTGTCGTAATTACCTTCCATTCTTAGCATTGTCCCAGTATCCAATGACGTGTTTCGAAGCACCTCCATGTATTTTGAGTGTCGTAATTACCTTCCATTCTTAGCATTGTCCCAGTATCCAATGACGTGTTTCGAAGCACCTCCATGTATTTTGAGTGTCGTAATTACCTTCCATTCTTAGCATTGTCCCAGTATCCAATGACGTGTTTCGAAGCACCTCCATGTATTTTGAGTGTCATAATTACCTTCCATTCTTAGCATTGTCCCAGTATCCAATGACGTGTTTCGAAGCACCTCCATGTATTTTGAGTGTCATAATTACCTTCCATTCTTAGCATTGTCCCAGTATCCAATGACGTGTTTCGAAGCACCTCCATGTATTTTGAGTGTCGTAATTACCTTCCATTTTTAGCATTGTCCCAGTATCCAATGACGTGTTTCGAAGCACCTCCATGTATTTTGAGTGTCGTAATTACCTTCCATTCTTAGCATTGTCCCAGTATCCAATGACGTGTTTCGAAGCACCTCCATGTATTTTGAGTGTCGTAATTACCTTCCATTCTTAGCATTGTCCCAGTATCCAATGACGTGTTTCGAAGCACCTCCATGTATTTTGAGTGTCATAATTACCTTCCATTCTTAGCATTGTCCCAGTATCCAATGACGTGTTTCGAAGCACCTCCATGTATTTTGAGTGTCATAATTACCTTCCATTCTTAGCATTGTCCCAGTATCCAATGACGTGTTTCGAAGCACCTCCATGTATTTTGAGTGTCGTAATTACCTTCCATTTTTAGCATTGTCCCAGTATCCAATGACGTGTTTCGAAGCACCTCCATGTATTTTGAGTGTCGTAATTACCTTCCATTCTTAGCATTGTCCCAGTATCCAATGACGTGTTTCGAAGCACCTCCATGTATTTTGAGTGTCGTAATTACCTTCCATTTTTAGCATTGTCCCAGTATCCAATGACGTGTTTCGAAGCACCTCCATGTATTTTGAGTGTCGTAATTACCTTCCATTCTTAGCATTGTCCCAGTATCCAATGACGTGTTTCGAAGCACCTCCATGAGTCAGGACTTATTAAGAACTAAAGACGCGTCAGCGTGGTCTGGGACGATGTTATGAATGGCAGGTAATTAATAATATAAATCCTAGCGGTAAAGTAGAAAATTATCAAAAACAAATAATTATCATCACTCAAATAATGTTACCATTTAGGAAAAAGTATTGATTGGGTGAAGTAGTCACAAGTCATCCACGTTATGTACAAACTGAATGTTATGTTGTGAAAACAGATGTAACGTTTTGTAAAGAACATTGGACTAAACTAAAACTCGTGAATAAGTTCAGGTCTTTGCAGAAAGTAACGTTTTATAACTTCTTAGTAATTTAGATCCTAGCTAGTGAGAACTATTCACAACGGTAAAACACAAAATAGTCAACTCGAAATCACACCAAAAATTAGTTTTTAATAAACAAACACAACAGAATAGTTTCGGCGACGTTCTTGATTTCCTCAGTGCTTGGCTACTACTGTTGGAAACTAGTCTGTTGTGAACTAGTGTGTTTTTTATTATATACTAATTCTTGGTGATATTTTGAGTTAACTATGTTGTGTTTTACTGTTGTTTTTATAACGTAATAGGTAAACCAGTCGCTATCATCATAAGGTTTCTAAAACAGAACTAATCTCACTATGCTATCTGTGATAGTGTAATATGAATTGATATTCCAACATTGATCACTAGGCAGACCTTATTACACTTAACGAGACCCTACTCAGCATAATGGCCGACTTAGCAAACGCATAATGACCCATATATCATCCAATCGCAGCCAACGTGTAACTGATTAAAACGTTTATTGTAAGACAGACTGTACAGATTAATAAAAACGTATCATGTTACAGTGCTCTTCACGTTGTTATTGGGAAACAAGGAATTAAACAACTCTTTAAAGTTTCTTGAATCTATATTTTCCAAAAATGTAAACGTAGCAACGTTTATAGTGAGACTCTATGAAATAAATTAAAATGTGATGATTCCTGTACATAATTTTGATGGTTTACAATTTGCAATGAATAAATTTTGTGACGTCAAGATCAAAAGGTGTTTTCTTAGTATCCATACTTTGGCTCATACTTTGATTCGTACTTAACTTCGTATTTAGGCTCATATTTTGGTTCGTATTTCACTTCGTATTTAGGCTCATACTTCACTTCGTACTTTGGAACATATTTCGGTTCGTATTTTACTTCGTATTTAGGCTCGTATTTGACTTCGTATTTGGCCTCATATTTAGGTTCTTGGTAATACTCCTTCTTCTCAACAACAGGGACTTTCAACAGTTGAATGTTTTTTGAATTCTTGAGGTTGTAGTTTTGGAAGGAGACCGCTTCTTTGTAGTTATCGTATTGTTTGTACTCCGCTGCGCTAACGACAGTGAGGGCGACGGCGAGGAAGGCGACCTGTAAGAGAAAGTAAAAAACATTAAAAATATAAACGTATACTTTTAGAAGTAGGCTATATTATCGTGGTAAAATTAATAAGATAAACTTTTACTAATCAAATATGGATAATCTTATGAGTTATATAGCGTAGATGAATCCAATAATCATCCTGAATAAAAAAGATTCATGTTCATCTAAATCTTATTTCCACCGAAATCCTTCTGAGCCTGTCAAAGATTATAGTCAATGCGTATTTTGCCTTAGTATATCGAATTAAAATATCACAGATTAAGTTATACCAATATGGAATTGTCGTGTATTTCCCAAATGAGATAGTTTGGGTTAATGGCAATAAGGTTTTACAAGAAAAATAGGGACAATAAAAACATGTCGATTTAATTGGTAATTTTTAAAAGATACTCCGTCAACATTCCACATCCGAGGAGAGACATAAATCTAAATAGCATTTTATATTTCTTTAAATCATGCAAAATCTATCAGAGATATACCTGTATGCATTTTACTTTATAATATAAAAAATATAAAATTATCAATCGACTTTATTTATGAAAGAAATAAAAACCATCACGGGTATTTATTTATCTTCGAATTTATCTTTTTTTTTTCGAAATTTGTAATTTTTCGATTAAGGGCCTTATATGATTGTTTTTTCTTTAATTATAACTTTAAATTTACTCTCATTGATTTGCGAATGTATTTATGAAATTGACGTAAAAGTCAGTTTAACTTTATTGCCTTTTATGATTTAATACTGACCTATTCAAAATTAATCCATTTCGTTTTCAACTTTTGTATTAATTTTAATTATAGAGAAATTTTTAAAAATTTATTGGTAATATATTTTTTAATAATCAATGAGTTATACTTAATATCAATGATTATTATTAATTATTGATATTATTGTTATTGATATTTATTAATAATATTAGTTATATTTATTATTAATTAGCCTTTATTATTTAAATAACAATTAAGTATTATTAACCAATTATTAACAAATAGTTTAAGTAATTTTTAGAGTTTTAAATTATTATTTCCATTAAAGTACCTAATATCATATATTATTGTTATTTTTTAGTTCATACCTCATAATTAAACTAAAAATAACTAATAATAAAAATAAATGAGTAAATTGAAGTCCAATTACAGAGGAATACTGCCCCATAAAATAATTAATATGACTGTTATTATGGATTTATAAATACATTTTTTTGTACTACGTTTTTGTCTATGTGTTGTTATAAAACCACTTTTATATGTCATTACTTTTTTTCAGAGTAACAATTGTTTTATTTTTTCAATTGTTTGACAAATTTATTTACATCGATGTAGCAACACATATGACATGACTACCTTCTGAGAAATGTTTACTGGATATCTGAGACAGTGTCACTTTCCTATATTCCTTTATATGTTTCTAAACTAGTAATACTAATTTTAGAGTGGTGTCTGGTTTAAGTTTGCTTTAGGAATTAATACGCCAGGAATAATCACGTGATTCCTATATTATTGGATTAATAATATAGCACATTTTCCTTATATATTATAACAATAATATTGAAACGACAGGTTCTATTCTTATTTCTTATATGAAAAAAATAACCTTATCTGAGACAGTTTTCAAAACAATATCCCAAATTTCTTCATTGCGTTATAAAAGTGAATTGTAATTCATCTGTGTTGGCTCTTAAACTCCTTTAACTAACAGATTCGACAACTGTATTACCGATAACAGTTTTATAATTGTGGTCAAAGACTTGTCTTCTTAGATCGATATACGTCTTATCGGGCAAATAATAAAATGTAGGGTTAAATAAAAATATTATATTTGAAATTTTTGTAAATAGGAAGACGTACTACAGCAAGATCTAATACTAACCTTACTATTTCACAAATACTGAGTTTTGTCAAAAATCTATTTTTCCTTATCTTTAATGTGAGCCATAAAATTATAATATTCTTAAAATTTAGCAATGATGCTTCTTAAATTTTTTTCATTCGAATTTAAAACTGTTTTGAGAAATATTATTACGATTTTTGAATATAATATTGTGAAATGAAAAGCAATAATTACTATTACGGAATTAAACGTTTCTTCTAGTAAATAAAATTGTTATTTGTAGATATTCATCTAACGATATATGCGACATAATGTTTATAAAAGTTGTAGGTGCGATACTTCTACAAAATGTTTTGATATTGTCCCTGTGAGACTAAAAATTAAATTATTGTCTTGTGTTTGCATTTACTCAAAGCATTAGAGTCAGTTTTACCAAAGTTCATAATTCTGTAGTGCATTTAAAAAAAACAGACTTTTAAACCAAAAGTACAATTTTTTATAAGCAATAAAAACAAATCAAAAAGTAAAATTCACAAGGCAAAGATTTTTATTTAAAGCAGAAAAATGGCAAAAGGTTTTTTATTATAATTTAAAGAAATCCTAAAGAAATTTAACATGCATGATCAATAAAAGATTTTATTGGCAATATTAAATTTTTACGACTTATTATATTGGTAATAATTTTAATATATAACATAATAGGTTTATCTGAAACAATGTAATAATAACATATATACAAACAGTGTTTAGTGTACAACTATTATAAGTTTGTAACCGAGCCTCTTATGTGTGAATATCTTTTTCCCTTTAAAATATATTATTTTCAATAAAAATAAGTCTTTTGTCATAAAAATACCCACCGACTACCAATAAAGTATGTAAAGTTGGATTGTTGTTATGATTTTCCCCTATATGCTACTAACACAATTCATTCTATATGACGTAATTTAATAGGCGACGAGCTTCAAGCTCACAGTACCACAAAAAAATCACAATTTACATATTTATAAAAATTATTGTTCCACTGAAATAAACACAAATAAAGAAAATAGTACTATATATAAATTTCCAAACAACAATACTATAAAAATAATTTTAAAATATATACTTTATTTTTTGTCTGTATAATTTAGAACATGTCCAAAATACAAAAGTATACGTAATATCTCTCAAATGCACATGATTTAATTAAATAGTTGTGCTTTTTACACCAACGTTTTTTAACACTAAATTCCCTTTCACTCATAATTTATTCCTTAACGCAAAACTACTCTTACCAACTTAAACATGATGGTATGTTGACTTTTCCCAAAGCACTAAGTACAGCTGATATGACAGATTCCGCTTTTATACTTGTGCTATGAAACGCCTTTCAATTTTTCAAAACCTTGTCATAAATACTTAATTAGATTATTTAAGTGGACTGTCATTGAAACACTATCTAGGGCGTTTACTTGTGATGATGCTACGTTTTATAAGCAGGTATTAGCAAACTTTATTTCATACAAAATGAATTTAGTTAACTAAAACAAAATGTAAACCAACAAAATATAAAATAGCCTATAATTATTTTAGTAAAACGAACAATATTGTAGGTTTGTAACAAATATAGAACTTTGGTGTGAAATATTGTGCAGTTTCACATCTCTCGTTTACTACATATTTGGTACATTATAGACTACTTAGATACATTAAAATTCAAAATAAATGTTCAAGAGATTGCTCTAGGTTTCTATTCTGAACTGGATCCTTTTCAGGAGCTTTAGATATATTTATTATATTATCTTTCTAAACAACAGAAGTTCAAATATACAACAAGTAATAAAATCAAAAAATATTAAGTCAACTATTTTATGAAATCATATGGTATCACTTATTTTAAGCCAAATAGGACGAAACAACTATATTGCATACCTTATCCTTTTGTAAAACGTTTTTCCCATATAAAACTTAAATAAATAATTAAATGTAATTATTGAATTATTATTTTAAAGAAACTGTATTAATACCAATTATCATTAACTGCAATTAAAATTTGATCTTTAGTGGATGAGTAAAATGTATTTTATTTACAATTGAAAATTTAAACTAGATAAATATACGGAGGAAAAGTGTGAACTAATAAGAGGAACAACTAGCAATATTTAAAAAGTCACTGACATCATGTAAAAAATTAAAACCTTAAGGAAACAAGAAATCAATACCCCGTGATTTATAATTGTAAGTAGTATAAATATAATTTGTTGTTTTAAAACATAATAAATTATTAGATTTCTAGCTACTGAGAAAGATTCCAAATTAAATTGTGTATTCAGTTTATATTGAACCGAACATATAGTAAATAATATAAGAAAAATTGTTAAATATTTCGTACAGAAGTTTATATTAGTTCAATAATTATAATATTCCTTACTTCACTAATCTAACTTTCTCGAACAACACGGGGTCACGTAAACATTATACATTCAGGTATATAGTTATTGCAAAGGTAAATAGAAACGGATTTAACCAAAACTGTTCCGCCTGCTTTTAATTTTCCATAAAGTAATTATATTTCTAAGACAAAAGTCTCCTCGCTCCTTACCGTTAAGTAATAGCGAAAACTCTATGATCCCAAACGTAATTATCATTCGTGCAGCCCCTTCTTGTCCTAACCTATATAATTTATGAATACATCAATTCATTAGTTACATCTTTTCAATTTGTATTTGTTATCTAAGTAGCATACGAGGCGTAGTAACCATGATAGCCATTTATTATTTGTTCAACATATTAGTATAATTCTCTTTAGAATTATTGTAATTTCTTTCTAATGGAAATTCCTGACTACTTGACATGGCAAAAGACTTATCTCAAATCTTAGTGACAGAAGGCTGAAATAAAGATGCAATGGATATAGCCAATGTTAGATGAATATGGTTCTGTAATGTATACCTACTAGAAAGGGGTAATAGTACAGTGCCATGGCAATATGGTTTCAGAAGAAGCTGATAGAAATATGGTTTAAAAAGACTTTAATCAAGAAATGCAATAGAAATGGAAGAAGAAACAAATGCGTTTAGTATGGGAATAGCGGAGGTTGAGTCAAGAAAATAAGGATTAAGTGACAATTATTCCTAAATACTTCTAATAACTCTTGGATGATCGAATGCACTAAATGCCTTGCCTTACTACGTATGATCATCCCATGTTTGAAGTGTGTTAATTGCATCTGGTAAAGGTTTTTTTTTTGTTCTTACACTTTTTAACAGCAGTTTAGTTGTAGTCTTTAATATATTACTAGATTCTGTTTTTTCTTTAAATCATTTAGTTTTAGTTTTCATGGATTAAGAGTTTTCTTTAAAAATACCATTGTATTGTGTAATAAAGCCTGAATTTATCGAACTAGCCTTGTTAAAAATAGTTTGCATCACTATCTAGTAACTATTTAATATTCAATTTTCCTTATATTCTACAAAATACTTTGATAATTTAATCGAGTTTTCTTATTATGAGTAGCAGAAGCATCACAAAAATGTATACTATATTTTCACTTGCTTTATTTCAACACTAATAACAAGAAAACAATTTTTTACTCCAATAATAACTTCCCTTTATACTTTCCAATAATGTTCCTCTTACTAAGTTTTAGGTCTATCACTTTTATTAGACAGAGTACGTTTCATCGACGTAGACACAGTCAAGTAAATTCCTATGCAGGATATTCTGTTAGGGGAAATGTTGCACTGTAAACAAAGCGGGTTGGTAAGTAAATTTGAGCTTAGCTTGCAAGGAAATGAAATAATTAACTAATAACAAATATTAACTTATAATCAATAATTGATTTTACTATAAGCATTTAAATATCAAACTCATTATTATCAGTGACAAAGCATCACACATTCTATACTGAAACTAAAAATCTATTTTTACACTAGATGGTATTTAGCTTTACTCACTAATTATTACTTTGTCATTGGAACGCAAATTACACAAAATGAGTTTATGAGCTTTACGTTATTATTTAGATTAAACTCAATTTATTAAAAATGGAATGAGTGATACAAATGTGCTCTGAAACACATATATACATTATAAATGTATATTTGTTTATATATATTTATTATTTTATATATGCTATATATTTAATATATAAGACCTATATAATTTTATTTACAAAGTTATTTTAATCTTTTATAATAACAAAAAGCGTAAATAATAAATATAGCTTTTAATTATAACAATTTAATTAATAATGGTAAAACTTATATTTTATTTTCGTGGAATGTTCTAATATCCTACGTTAATCAGACGCGTAAAGAACTTGTTGACCTACAAACCCTTTTATACGGGTGAGTAAAATGACATTAACTGACTGCTTCTGGTTGCCACTAAACCGTTACTATATTATTATTCTTGTAAATAAGTCAACCCCAGCTGTAATAGTTCTGTAGCACTAATATTATCCTAGACGTCGTCCAACGCACAGTATAGTCTACATCAAAGGCTGTTACATTTCTCTTCCTAATCACGCTTATTCTTAGAATATTTATTACTGAACTACGAAATAATTCGCTAAATAATAATAATAAATAATACAGATTTACAGCAACGTTTACAGATTACGTATGTTTTTAATAATACATACAGTGATATTACCTATGTTTCATACTCCATAGTAATACATATTAAATGATTTATCGAAATTATAATTAGAACAAAATATACAAAATGCAAAATTTATTTATAAAAGAAAAATACGTAATATAAAGTAGGATCATTCCTGGACTTCAACCCCTGTCTAAGTCACTTGCTCTTTTTGTTTCTCAAGCGCCCTACGTCTGAACCCTTACTCCTATTTTATACGAAAGTATAATTGAGGGTGAATAGACCATTTTTCCAGTTCTTTGTCGTAAATTTACCCGTTATGCCAAGGGTTCTCCAAATGCTAAGGGGTTTACCAGGGGTCTTCTACGACCCCTGGTAGTTATTTAATTGTAAGAGTAGATATTTTCTTTAAGCTCAGTGATCGGCTTTGGCGACCGATCCTGTTGTCTGTAGTCCCGTTCTTATATTGTTTCTCTATGGGACGAACTGATTTTGTCTCGCCAGTTACCTAGCGTCAGTCTCAGCGTTAGTCTCTGGATCAAGGTAGTGATTTAATGACCTCTCTTCTTTCCGGAGTGTTGGAGAGAGCGCCTTAAAGGATCATATTCCATCAATGTTTCCTCAAGGCAGCAGGTTACTTTTTCGCACTGGATGATTTGGCTCTTACTTGCTTTTGGTGGCGGTAGGTTACTTACACATTACTGTAATAAAAATCTGGCCACTAAACAGACACTTTTGCCACCAGAATGCCAAGATTTGTTAAATCTCAAAGATATCTATAGCCGGTAATAATTAAACCACTCCTAGATCCATTATCAAATGAGTTCTTCCTACAGTCTGCAAAGTACACCGTAGTCATTTGATAAAGACTTTTTAAAATTAATAATTTAACATAAATTAAGACCTGATATTGATTTGTAATTTCGCGTTGTGGTTAGACACAACATGGGTCTATGCTCAAATCTGTCCACGCGAGATAGTTGTTAGCTACCGTGCCAAACCTGTTTAGGAATCAGGTACTATTCTCATGTATGGAGGAATGTGGGAAGTAAAGTTTTTGTTTGCCATATGTTAAATGATAGTTTCTAAGCAAGGTATTAGTAATGTTCAGATTTTTGTCCTTACAAATTAGAAGTCTAAATGTTAATTTGTTTAAAACACACACACACACACACACATACACATATATTTGCTTTCTTTTCGCAAGAATTTATCCTTTATTTAAATTGAGAGTTCTCACTATTTTCGCAAAGCTGTATCTTTAGAATTGAAGGCGTTACATATATAGACGAGTTATTTCACAGTTCTCGCATACCTTGTTCTTGGTGTGAAACTTTCTAACGATGCTGTCTGTGATGTGTGCGATGTATTGTTTTAGGAAAGGAATGTTTTGGTAGTTCATTTTTGTAAATATGGCGTTGTGTTTAGTAATTAGTTATTTTTGTTAGTTAATTATTTTATTAGTAAAACAGTTGTAGCAGAATTTCTTAGGTTATCGGACATAATATTTATTATTATTAGTTTTAGTTTTTTTTTGCTAAAAAAAGTACATTTATCTTTAGACTGAGATGCTATATTTCATTTACATAGATTCGATTTTAGATATATTAATGATTATACAACTATTCTTTGAGCTTAGCTTGTAAGGTTATGTTAAAACAAATAAAAAGATACACACAAGACTAACAAATTAATCACTTATTTACTCATACGCCTTTCAATGTCAAAGTCATCAACATCAGTAAGTGTTGCTACTATAAACAAGTTCGTAGTAGCAACACACACTGATGATGATGACTTTGTCATTGAAACGCGTATTAGTAAATAAATGATTAATTTGTGAGTCTTGTGTATATCTTTTATTTGTCTTAATGATTCTGTTAACTATTTAGAATATTCACAGAATTATTACATGTCTTACGTTTTACATAGTTTATATATTTTCATATAGTGTTTTAACAGATAAAATTAATTTTGAAATAACGGAATAAACTTAAATAGATGACCTTATACTAAATAGATAATATCCTACTCGATGCATCAATGTTTGTGTTGTATCTGTGGTTTTAGGTCGCGTAAGGAAAGCAGCAAAAGCTATAAAACTATGCAACAAGTTAAAGAATTTTCATTTAAATATTAATTTATTAAAGAGAGTGTATTTAAAGAAAGACAGGTTTGTAAATATTTAGATATATTTGTAAATAAACACTTTGCTTTCTCATATTGAACATTTGCTTGTTAAATATAAGGACTTTGTTTCTAGTTATAAGGGCAACAAATATGTTTCCTTAAACAGCTGCAGTAATATAACTGTTGTATAATGAATTGGCTTCGTTTATCAATCGCATTTTTCTTTACCAAACGTTTTATACGAGCGACTAAATAAGTAATTTTATTAGGGTGAATTTTAATCTTATCACATAAAACAAAGTGTGATATATAGGGGACGATTTCATATAACTCAAGGTATGTTTATAATGTATATAATGATTTTCTTGAGCAACTGTGGCCTATGTTACAATATTTTAAATAATAAACCCAAATAAATTTAACGTGAATAAATAAAGTTAATTTGTGGTTATTGGGTTTATTATTTAAAATATTATATCAAGGTATGCTGTTACAGTTTTAGTTTACATTGTGATTAAAACAAACTAGTTTTTAAAATTCAATTGTTCTAAATCAATATCGGACACCATTTCGCTCAACGAGAGGACAAAGATCTTAACAATATTGACAAATATTTGTATCCTTCATCAACATAAAATAATAAGTTGTAGAATATTCATATTTACCATACAGTTTACAACACGTATTTTATAATAAGAAAAATTCAGCAGGGAAAAAATAACGTCATGATAGAATTTGTTTCTTAGTGTATCTTCGTTCAGACGTTATTTTGAAGTAATTGAAAATGGTTTCACGAAAACGTTGTATACTTTGATATTGTTTCAACAAATAATGACAAACCTAAGTCAGATGCTAGGGAACAAATGTTATATTTGAATGATAGTGATCAGATAGTAAATAATAATTTTTTTCCTTCATTGAAATCACTATAAATTTATTAAAAATATACTTGTCAGAGAAGTAAGTTGAAAAAAATATCTAAATAAATCACTTTACAAAATATAAAAGGTAATACAAAATGTAATGCCTATTCTGAAATACTTTGTTTGAAACTGTTTATTATCTGTAGTTGAAATTTAGAGATGTTATTAAACATTATTTAATCATAGCTGATAAAATTAAATTTTCATTATTCTTTTATTGAAAGTTATAATTTTATGTGAAAATTAGTTTTAATTTCATATAACGACGATATTATTAAAATAAAATATTTTCTTATTCTATATTAATTTTATTATAATATCAACGAGCTCAAAAAATGAAAATGACAAAAGAACTACATCCTCCGAGTCTATTCAGCATAAATGATATCTTTTCTAGCAAAACCTATATCAGATTTAACTTTTTAACTAGTTCAATAATAAGATTATACTTATTTATTATTGTACTGATTTATTTACAAATCTCGTGCTATTAAAGTGGACAGAAGTTGTTTTAATATTTCTTAAATAATAATAACAATAATAATTCTTTCACTACATCTTACAGCCTTAATATTTATAAAGGAAAGATTTGGGGGCACAAAGACTAACAGAAAATATAAAATTGAGTTATCACAATGAACCAGAATTTATTTAAGTATTGCTAGATATATATTTTTTGTTGCACTACTTTTAAATAACCGATTAGTGTGTACTTTGTTTATTTATATTATTAGTTTAACTTTTTATCAATTTCAATATTCTTCAACTCCTTGTTTGATTGTATAAGAAATTTTATTTAAATCGCTTATACTCAAACAATTAGTATCATTGTAAAAAAGACTAGAAATAGTATTAGTAGTAGAATGTACTATACACTGTTATAGGGCTTGTTTACTTTTAGTCATTATTTTAGAAATAAGGAACAAAAGTAAGAAAAATGTTTGAAGTACTTGGGTATCGTATTTGTACATTAGGAATTCCGAAATCAATAATTTGTACAGATAGGTTAGGAATAAGACCATATTGAAAAAGATTTTCATGAAGTTCAATAATAAGAACCACAAAAAAAATTGTTTTTTTATATAATAGGGATTGCTTTAAAGCCAAATATCATATAAATATTTAGCATGAAATCAATGAATAAATAAGCATTAAACAATAATCAAGTTAGTATAGCAAGTAATAAAATTGAATAAGTAAGTGAAAACCCATTAATAATTATATATACCCTATAATACCATAATAATAATAATAATAATAAGTAAAATGACTAATATATTTCCAACAGTATAATCTTTACACAGATAAAACTAATATATTGAGGGTGTTTAAATACGAGACAATTTTATTTGTACCCTAAATATAGTAATAGTTATTAGTTATTAAAATTGAGTAGTTAAATATTTTAGGTTTATCTAAATTGGGAAAAAAACATGATAAAACCATCACCTACTGATTGTCACGCGCAAATATAAAATCAACCTGCCATGATGCATTGGCAATCTATTTTAGTGGCAGAATTGTGTTAATTTAAGTGAATTTATGTTAATTACGTTATTTCACTTTCCATCTGTAATAAAGGCAAAATACCCTTCTGAGGATGGTAAAGGCATCTTTGACTGGGATCTAATTTAAACCCACAAATAAAAGTTTTGAAAATTAAATGTAATTTTACCCCATTCTAACAAAAGTAGACACAAATTGATTTAAAAAAAAATAAATAGATTTTAAATTTTAAAAGTACTTGATACGAAATTGTTAAGTACATGTAAAAGAATATTTATATAAAAATGCGTAATAATAATAATAATAATAATAATAATAATAATAACGTTCGAATGTATTTTAATTGCAATAGGCTTTAGGTAAAGGCGTGTGGTCATTATTGCATAAAAAGGGAACTTGCAAGTTGCGTAATATAAATGAGAGTAAACTGTAAACGTAATAGGATTTGGCAGACCGGTAGTAGTGGTGGAAATACTGGCAGTTTGCCAACACACAGCTGATCAGTGGCATTGACCTCACGTGTATCATTTGTTGCATATCTATTACGCCGTGCTACCTCAGTAAGAAATTTCACTAAGCTAGTGGTACGTACATTATGTTGTGAAATGTCACAATGGACTTATGACACTTTTAAGGAAATACGTTTTGGATTATGAATTTAATATATCAACCAAACTAGTTATATTTTGTAATACTCTTTGTGTCAAACACTTATTTTTTGTGCTTGGTTAATAACTGACAGAGCATTTAAACATTTTTTGTGTTTTGAACAAAATTAGTTTAAATTTGTTTATGAAGAAATATAATGATCGATTTTAAGTTTTATTTTCTTATACAAATTTCCTTAATGTGTGTTTTATATAAGCTGCTGATATAAACTAATTCTCCGAAAAAAGAAGGAAAAGAAATTAATAATAATATACTAATATTTTTTATTAAATGACTATTAATAACCATTAATTTTTTTTATATAGGCTAGTGACAGATCACAGACAATTTTAATTGTTAAACACTCAACGTTTCGAATTTCTTTCCGAGATTCCTTTACAAGAGCTCAGTGAAAATTTCCTTTTACTGAGCTCTTGAAAAGGAGTTTCGGAAATAAATTCGATACGTTGAGTGTTTAAAAAAGCAAAATTGTCTGTGATCTGTTATTAGCGTATATACAAAAATAATATACTACCTAAATATGAATAGAACCCAAAATTAGAAATATCTGGGTAACAGAGTGGCTTTCAAGACGGAAATATGTATTACCTGATGTTTTATAAAATATGCTTCCCCATCTTATGTATAATTATGATATTTCCTTCCAAAGTACTAAAGAGTGTTAAGCTTTTCAGTAATAGTTCCTAAAAACTTTAAATTCGCTCTAAAATTGTTGTAATATTCAACATGAATAATTAGGAAGGTCTATTTAGAATTGAAAATATTATTTGAATAAATAGTGAGTTATGGTTTGTAGTTAAAGCTTTTTAGGAGCCATTTAAATATCTGTGTAGATAAAAACAAGCTCTTTCAGCTCCTTTGACGTTTAAACGTTTTGTCTCAGCTACCGAGTGTTGTGATCCCTTCAGAATTGTTTACGTTTAGAATACAGATGGACTGATAGACACATGGATAGAGAGATAGGAAGATAGATATATGGATAGAGAGATAGGAAGATAGATATATGGATAGAGAGATAGGAAGATAGATATATGGATAGAGAGATAGGAAGAGAGATATAGGGATAGGGAGATAGGAAGATAGATATATGGATAGAGAGATAGGAAGATAGATATATGGATAGAGAGATAGGAAGAGAGATATAGGGATAGGGAGATAGGAAGATAGATATATGGATAGAGAGATAGGAAGAGAGATATAGGGATAGGGAGATAGGAAGATAGATATATGGATAGAGAGATAGGAAGAGAGATATAGGGATAGGGAGATAGGAAGAGAGATATAGGGATAGGGAGATAGGAAGATAGATATATGGATAGAGAGATAGGAAGAGTGATATAGGGATAGGGAGATAGGAAGATAGATATATGGATAGAGAGATAGGAAGATAGATATATGGATAGAGAGATAGGAAGATAGATATATGGATAGAAAGATAGGAAGATAGATAAATGGATAGAGAGAGAGGAAAATAGATATATGGATAGAGAGATAGGAAGATAGGAAGATAGATGTATGGATAGAGAGATAGGAAGTTAGATAGACAGATAGATAGGCAGATAGATAGGTAGAAAGATAAACAGATAGACCGATAGATAGATGGATATATAAATAGATATATAGATATATGGATAGAGAGATAGGAAGATAGACATATGGATAGATAGATAGGAAGATAGATATATGCATAGAGAGATAGGAAGATAGATATATGGATAGAGAGATAGGAAGTATAGATATATGGATAGGGTGATAGGAAGAGAGATATAGGAATAGAGGGATAGGAATATATATATATATATATATATATATATATATATATATATATATATATGGATAGAGAGATAGGAAGATAGATATATGGATAGAGAGATAGGAAGATAGTTATATGGATAAAGAGATAGGAAGATAGATATATGGATAGGGAGATAGGAAGATAGATGTATGGATAGAGAGATAGGAAGTTAGATAGACAGATAGATAGGCAGATAGATAGGTAGAAAGATAAACAAATAGACCGATGGAAAGAAAGATGGATATATGGATAGAGAGACAGGAAGATAGATATATGGATAGAGAGATAGGAAGTATAGATATACGGATAGAGAGATAGGAAGATAAATATATGGATAGAGAGATAGGAAGATAGATATATGGATAGAGAGATAGGAAGATAAATATATGGATAGAGAGATAGGAAGATAGATATATGGATAGAGAGATAAGAAGTTAGATAGACAGATAGTTAGGTAGAAAGATAAACAGATAGACCGATGGACAGATAGGCAGACAGAAAGATGATTAGATAGATAGGTAGAAAAGAAAGACAGATGGATAGATGGATAGCCATTTAGAGAGATAAGATTTAGAGATGAATAGATAGATAGAGAGATAAGTATAGACAGATGGATATAGACAGACAGAAAGATAAATAGATAGGTAGAAAGATAAACAGATAAACAGTTAGAGAGAGGGATAGATAGACAGACAAATAGATGAATAAATGGATGGACAGACAAATAGGTATAATGATAGACAGACGGATAGATAGATAGACAGATAGAGAGATGGATTTATAGATAGATAGATAGATAGAAGGATAGATAGATAAATAGATAGATGTATAGAGAGACAGGTAGATGGACGGACAGATAGATAAATAAATAGATAAATAGATAGATGTATAGAGAGACAGGTAGATGGGCAGACAGATATATAAATAAATAGATAGATAATGGATAGATAGACGGATACAGTGATTGGAGACAACTAGCCAGCCAGACAGACAGACAGATAGATAGATAGATAGACAGATATATAGGTAGATAAATAGATGGACAGTTAGATAGACAGATATATAGGTAGATAGATAGATGAATAGATAGATAGTTGGGAAGTTAGATAGTTAGATAGAAAGGTAGATAAATAAATAGATAGATTAATGTTGTAAATTGTTCTCATTAGTATGCTATTTTTTTTTGTTATTATATTTAAATTTGTAACTGCCTGACAATTTTATAATTATATTAAATAAAAGCTAACCTAAATAAAGTTACACCTTATTTAATCAAAGCAGAAGTTGAAACCAAAAAAACGTATCTTAAAACATAGAAGAACACGTTTAAAAATATAAACATGCAAACGATGTAAACTGTTGTGCAAGTGGAATGATCGGTCCTTTAAATACGAGTCCATTTATAAGTTATATATATATATATATATATATATATATATATATATATATATATATATATATATATATATATATATACCTATGTTATACGGGTTAGGTGTTGAACAATCCAAATTTGAGTGCGTTACTTTTTTTTATATTTTGGTGTTCATGTGACTTTTTATTATTAAGAAAAATTACTGTTAAAATTGTATAAAATTTTAGACCTTGAAAATCTTTGGTTAATGGTTGTAGGTAAGGAGCTGCTCGGTTCCACTTAAGTTACTCTAGTCACGTGAGTCCATGGGTTGTTCTCATCTCTCTGCATCATGTTCCTATCCTGGAATTATTCCTAAATCTCTCTGCCATACTGTCAAAGGCAGTTGAACGACAATTCAACATAACTATATTAAATTTTATATTTTTATGAATGAGCATGTACAATTAATTATTCAACATTGTTACAGTAATTTTAATTATAATTGACATTAAAAAGATCAAAGTTTATAGAAGTTTATACATTTTTTTTATTGACATTAACTGTTATTTCTATAAACTTTTGACACTGCCGCTACAGGCGGAACACTCGTCATATTTATATTTATGTTACAGTTGTTATTTCTATAAACTTTTGACACTGCCGCTACAGGCGGAACACTCGTCATATTTATATTTATGTTACAGTTGTTATTTCTATAAACTTTTGACACTGCCGCTACAGGCGGAACACTCGTCATATTTATATAATTATGCTGGTAATAAAACTTATTTCATATTTAAACACTATTTATTACTTCACATCTTTCTTAAAACAAAACTCTAAACAAAGAAGTGAGAAAAACTAAAACAATTACAAATCATCTGTTAATTTATATAATGTTCTTTTTCTTTTTTTTTTCCATAGAGGATTGTCATAGAGTATTATATTATTGCATTCACAACATACTCCCACCTTTTGAGTTATGGTTTAACTCAAAACATTAAAAAATAGTATATTGTTAAAAGATTAATCAACAAATTTTTGTGGAAGCTTAATTTGTCTGCCACTTCTTGAATATGTCACAATTTTATTTTCTTTTGTCACATTATCTTCTTCCAGGTGTAGTTCATGTTCATTGGTTTTTGTCACTTTTGGTTTAATCTTTTCTTTTAATTGTTCTTGGATGGTTTCTTCTTGCATTTCAAGAGGATATAGTCTTTGTATTGGTCTCAATAAACTTCCAAAAGCAGTCTTCAATTGCACTAATCTACACACTCCATCTCTACTAATGATAGTCTTTTCTATCAGTCCTATTGGCCAATCAATTCTTTTTTTATTTTCAACTTCAATCAGTACTAATTCTCCAACTTTCAACTGTCTGCCGTTTTTCTTACCTTTTAAAGCTAATTGTCCTAAATACTCAATCCTAAATCTTTTTCGCAATGCTTCTCTCAGGTGTTGTCGATAACGTACTCTCTTGTTAAGACTTTTTGTATTTACATGGTCACAATCTGGAACTCCAATTTCTTTTAAGTCATGTAAAAACATATTTGGAGTAATAGCAGTTAGGTCTGAAGAAGTTTCAGATAAATATGTCAAAGGTCTAGAATTCATGATACTTTCACAATCACATAAGATTGTCTCCATTTCCTCATAATCCAATGACGTTTTGCCCAAGGTTTTGCGTAGCAACTGTTTCATGAGTCGGATGAGTCGCTCCCACCATCCGCCCCACCATGCAGCAGAGGGAGGGTTAAACCTCCAGTCAATTTGTTGGCATGAGCTATATTTTAAGATAGCATTCCAATCTAGAATTTTAAATGCCTTTTCTGTACCTGTGAAATTGGTACCATTGTCACTATATATTATTGATGGTCTTCCTCGCCTTGCAATAAATCTTCTAAGTGTATCTATAAATGCTTCGACAGAAAGAAACTTTACTAACTCCAAATGAACAGCACGGTATACTGCACAAGTGAATATGCAGATCCAAACTTTACTGCCATCTCGTAGAAACAAAGGTCCCGCAAAATCAATTCCAACCACTTCAAATACTGCGGCATCTCGTACTCTACTTTCAGGTAAGGGTGGAGTGATTGTTTCTACATTTTTTGAATTATGTCTCTGACAAGGAATACATTTTTTCAAAGTATTACTTATTGTTTTTCTTCCTCTCAATATCCAATAGTTTTCTCTTAATAAACTTAAGAGACCTTGAACTCCCACATGACATGATCTCTTATGTATTGTAAGAATAAGAATATCTACAATGTCATGTTTTGATGGTAGAACAACAGGAAATTTAAAATTTTCCAAATCCTTTCTTTCTGTTAATTTTGTCTTTAGCCTTATAATACCATCAGCAGCCATAAATGGTGACAATGAAGCCAATTTAGGCTCCCTTATTCCTTCAAATGATTGCTGTTGAACAATTCTAATTATAAAATTGTTAGCTTCAATAATCTCCTTACATGACAAAACTTTACTCACACACTTTTCCTTCTTTGAGGGGTTACAATTATGAATAAATCTCAGCAACCATGCAAAAACACACACAATCTTATCAAAATCATTTGAAAAGTAATAAAACCAATCTTTTGGGTAATTATTACTTAAAAGTGAAGGTGTAGGTCCTTTCTTTTTTTCTAAAGAAATTAATTCTTCGTCAGGTTCAGGTTCATTTGATGGCCAGGTATCTTCAGGCAACTTCAACCATGACGGGCCCTCCCACCATCTGGAACTAATCAACCTGGAAACTGAACATCCTCTACTGGGCAAGTCTGCTGGATTCATAGTGCCGGGAATGTGCCGCCAAGATGTTCTGGAAGTGAGGCTGCAGATTTCTTCAACTCTATTTCTAACAAATACTCCCCAGTTTTCTTCTCTTTTAATCCAAGCTATTACTGTAGAAGAGTCACTCCAATAAAAAAATTTAATATTACATTCAAATTTGTTTTCATCTCTTAATTCTTGCACTACTGAAGAACCTAATCTAGCACCTATAGTAGCAGCCATTAGTTCAAGTCTGGGTATTGTCATCTTCTTTACAGGTGCTACACGTGACTTTGCCTGGATTAGCTGTAATTGAATACATGTACTAAGTTCAAAACGCATAAATACTGCTGTTGAGTACGCAAATTTGCTGGCATCACAAAATATGTGAACTGATACAGAAATGATTACGTCATCCACACCTTGTAGCCATCGTGGAATCTTCATCTCTTTTAATTGATCGAGTTCCTGAAACCATATATTGAATCGTTGTTTGATTTCTTCTGGTACTTCTTTGTCCCACCCACAATTATCTTTCCAGCATTCCTGCAATAATAACTTAGGGCATATGGAAATAGGACAAGTGAATCCAATAGGATCGAACAATCTGTGTGCAGTGGACAATATAACACGTTGTGTTACCAAGTTCTCTTCTAAATTTACTATTTTATGAAAACTCACAGAAATTGTGTCTTCTTTCTTGTCCCAGGTGAGACCTAGGACTGAAGCCTCTGTCTTGTCTTCCAGACCAGGTTCAGTATATTCCCATCCTCGCAGCTCAAACTTTCCCAAAGAAAATATTTGTATTGCTTCTGAAATGAACTGTTTCAAATCCCTTTCATTATTTACACCTGTAACACAGTTATCAACATAGAAACTTTTAAACAACTTTTCTATTGTACATTTAGAAAATTGATTGTCTTCAGCACACTGTACTAAATACTTCTGCAGATGGTAGTTGATGACGGCATTGAGCAAAAATGGACTACTTGAGACTCCAAAAACAACTCTTCTATGTCGGAAAATCTTGAGTGATCCATCTGTGTTTTGCCACAGAAATCTTAGGAAATCTCTGTCCTCTTCATACAAACTTATTTGCAAAAACGCCTTTTTTATGTCAGCGATAACTCCTATTTTATAAAGTCGAAAACGTAAAAGCAAAGCTGGTATTATTTCAATTAAGTTAATACCTATTTCCAAACACTGATTAAGGGAATAGTAACCCTTTTCTTTAGACGAGGCATCAAAAACCGGTCTTACTGCAGTGGTGCTGTTTTCTTTTATCACTGGTCTATGAGGTAAATAGTGACCTTCATCCCATTTGCTTATTGGGATTTCCTCAATAACACCATCTTCCAGCCAATCTGAAAACACATTGTTATATACATTATATAAACTTTCATTTGTTAGCTTTTTCACTGAGTTTTCAAGCCTTTTTTTTGCAAGATTGAAATTTCTTGGAACTTCTGGGTGGTCTTCGGACCAAGGTAATTTGACTTCATAGCGTCCTTCTTCATTTACTCTCACAGTTTCCAAAAATTGTGTTTGAACAGAATGTTCAATTTCTTGTTTGCTTCTGGTCTGTAGTGGGTCTTTTATACCTAAAACATCCATTTCCCACAGCTTGCATATTGAATTACTTTGTACAAACATAGAAAGTGCTGTCATAGAACTAAATTCTTTACTTTCTTGAAATTTTCCTGTCAAAACCCATCCTAAATGAGTTTCAAGGGCTATAATACCACAATCTAGAACCTCTTTTCTTCCAGTTAGAAGTTTCCCATATATGTCAGCCCCAATTAATATCTCAATTGGACTGTCTGCATCCTGAAACAATTTAATACCTCTTTCCATCAGTTCATCAGTCCATCTTCCTGGTTTCAAGGCAGGAACATAAGTACAAATATTTATTTCACTAAGTGCCTTGAAATTACAAGAATATGTTTTATCTATACTTTGTAGTCTGACTTTGTAGCATGCATGATTGCGAGGCTTAGTGACCTCTCCTCCAAACAGGCCATGTAATAATGTTTCTTCACCACAAGTGTCATATTTCATTTTTTCAACAGTCGATTTCCTTATGTATGACCTCTGGGATCCACTGTCAAAAAGTAAACGCACATTGAGTTCTTTTGTGTCACTAACAGCCTTGACAACAAGAGTTTGCATGTAAACCTGATTGCCATTCACATTGGACAAGGAATTCTCAAAATTGGGCTCAGCTTCTTTTTCCTCGCATTTAGGTTTAATGTTAGACCTATTAAAATTATTCTGCAACTTTGAACACATAAGTGGTACATGTTTTCCATTACAAATAATACATTTAACAATAGCTCTGCAATGTTTACTTAAATGTCCTACTTTTGTACAAGAAAAGCAACACCTTTTGCTAGTAAGAATATTCTGCCTTTCTTCTAAAGACATGTCCCTAGCTTTAAAACAGTTTTCACTTAAATGACCACCGTCACAAAACACACACATCGATAACTTCGTCTTATCTGTGCTTACTGTAGACGTATTTGATTTTACATTTACAAGGCCAGCTGCTGTAACATTGCTGGTAGGCCTTCTTGTATTTTTAATATGCTTATCTTTACTTGCAAAGTCTCTTTTATATGAACTCGTAGGATTATCACCTGTTGATACTTTTGTTTTTTGTAAACCAAATCCCTGTTTAGCTAAGTTTATTCTTTCTTCTCCCTCCACTTCAATTTTCAAAAAATTCATTAGGCTATCTAGCCTACTTTTACTTTCTGACGCGGTCTCGTCCTGTTGAGAGTTAGGCCTACTTCTCTGCCAAGCTATTAATAAATCCTCCCTGAGACAAGATTCTACTAATGGGAAGAGCATAGCAGCGTACTTCTCCTTTGTTACACCTAAAGTTTCTAAACACCTTAGTTTTGACTCAATTTGATCATAAAGTGAGGAAATAGTAATTTTACTTTCACTGCTATTTAATGTTATTACAATTTTCAAGATTTCTCTTATGTAAAACTCTACTAACAGGTCATCTTTGGCAAAGCGAGATTTTAAATGTTCAATAGCCTGTTCATAACTACGTCCACATGGGGGAAAACTCTCGACAATTTCCCTAGCCTTAGTATTAGGGATAGTCGCTTGCAGGAGATACTGATACTTGTCATCAGAATCAATACAGGGGTCTTCATGGATTTTCTTAAATTGGCCCCAAAACGGCAACCAATCACTAATATCACCACCAAACTTTTTAAACTCAAGTGTGGGTAACTTAAATTTACGTTTTTCTACATTCACACTAGTATCTGTCTTAGGCCTAGCCTTGTCAATAGCCTGTTCAACTAAATACTCAACTATTTTAAACTTGCCTGAGTATTCATCGGCAGATTCTACCTCATTTTCTAAAACTTCAGTAGATGCATTTTCATTTAGTAAAACTTCAATAATTTCTCGGTCTAAGACCTCCAATTGATTATGTTTTTCACGTAATAGCTCTAAATTAGCTTTTAACAAAATCACATCATCTTCATTTTTTATGGATTCTAATAATGTATTGTGTAAACGTGAAAATCCAGTTCTAAACAATTTTCTTTTCTTTTTCAGAGCATCCATTATAAAATACTTACTAATGGATCATAGATTTTAACTGTAACCAAATTATTATCCTGTCACGGTCGCCATATGTTATTTCTATAAACTTTTGACACTGCCGCTACAGGCGGAACACTCGTCATATTTATATTTATGTTACAGTTGTTATTTCTATAAACTTTTGACACTGCCGCTACAGGCGGAACACTCGTCATATTTATATTTATGTTACAGTTGTTATTTCTATAAACTTTTGACACTGCCGCTACAGGCGGAACACTCGTCATATTTATATAATTATGCTGGTAATAAAACTTATTTCATATTTAAACACTATTTATTACTTCACATCTTTCTTAAAACAAAACTCTAAACAAAGAAGTGAGAAAAACTAAAACAATTACAAATCATCTGTTAATTTATATAATGTTCTTTTTCTTTTTTTTTTCCATAGAGGATTGTCATAGAGTATTATATTATTGCATTCACAACATTAACAATGTTTTTGATTTAAACTGAAACTATAGATAAAGGATAAAACATTGTTCTCTGTTGACCTATTTCGGAGAACCTTCATTTTCAAAACTTTAACTGTACTCTTACATTATCAACAGCTTGTTTTTATACATATTTTTAAAACGGAATTTCTCCGAAACGCGTTAACAAAGAACATTGGTATAATGTTAGAAAAGGCAGAAGTGGGCAATCAAATTTATAATCCTAATCGTAGTAAAGATGATTATATTATTTCAATAATTTCAACAATTGAAGCCTCAATTGTTAGAGTTAAATTAATAGAGGGAATATTTCACAATATCGATTTTAAGGAGAATATTTATTTTACCAGTATTAAGTAAGTTTTTGTAGATGAAAAGTCTAAACTGTGATCCTCTATCAAGCTATAAAAAAGAAGAATCCTTGTACTAGACATAATCCTGCTTACAGTTCACCATTTGTTCTATTTATTTAGTCTAAATTGTATTCCACATGTTACTGGGACTGATAGAAAATGTTACTTATTTGTCAATGTTAAATCATGTTACTAATAATCGGATTTTCTTTTGAAATATTAGATACAAATGTTTTTTACTTTTGTTACAACAATACAATTTATTAGTAGTTAAATTTGATGCAATTATAAAACCATTTCCTATGTTTATAAAAACAATATTTCAAAGTATAAAACTGACTGCTTTAAAATCAGTGAAAGACACCGGTCAGTTCGACATAGGTTTGCAGGTTTGCCCGGTCGTCGTTAAACAAAGACCCCGACCCTCCCCACAGATGATTAACGCAGAGAATGAAAGTAGTCTGTGCGAGCCTTTCACAGACCGTTCACTTTCCATCCAGGTCAGTAGAAACTGGTTGTTTGTCGAACGAGATCGAATAGTTTTTGTTACTTCCAGCTGCTCCAGTTATTCGCCTTATGGAGAAAACCCCTCCCGTCGCTGATCTTTACGTTTCATGGACAGAGGATATCGAAAAAGTAGTTTCGACCTTGAACAATATAGAGCGATAATGTCAAAAACGTTTTTTCCCTGTAGAGTAAAAGACGTGTTTCAGACCCAAAAAAGGAATCTATTATAAAGTGTAATAAAGAAAAATACAAAATATTTTTTTAAAGTTATTAGAAACCGCTTTTCCTACTTTTTACTTTTACTAGAAGAACATAATATATTGGATAATACTAGATAATTAGGTAAATTTAAGAATAGTAACCTAAATTTATCAAGCATTTTGCTTAATATTCTGCTCGATTTTCGCTAAGTGAAAATAAAGAGAGAAGGTTATAAATAAGAGAAGGCTCGATAAATAAGAGAAGGTTATAACTGGTATATGTTGCTACAATACATATAAGCATGCACATACACATCGGTCTATTTATGGTTACCCTTATAATTGGAGAATTTTATTATTCATTTTTTCTATATTCAATGCTTATTATTACTTATTTTTTCACTATTGTTTGTGTTCATTGACTTGTGTAGAATCCGAAAGGTTCTGCCTGTTTGTAGAATACTACTACTCGTCTTGGGCAAATTTGAAATTTAAAAGATTTATCCTCTTAATCACGAACGTTTTAGAGTTCACATACAAAACACACACACACACACACACACACACACACACATAAAGACACACACACACACACACACACACACACACACACATATATATATATATATATATATATATATATATATATATATATATACAGTTATTTTAAAAAAATAATAATTTTGAGAGTAACTGAACACACACACACACACACACACACACACATGCAGACACACACACACACACACACAAACACACACACACACACAAACACACACACACACACACATATATATATATATATATATATATATATATATATATATATATATATACAGTTATTTTAATAAAATAATAATTTTGAGATTAACTGAACCTAATCGTTAAAGTTTCTTGAATGAAATTTTGTAATGTTGAATAAAATTTGTAATGTGGAAACTGTCACGTTTCCTTGCTGCAAGTAAAGAAGACGCCAAGATACGAACATACTTTTGAAACATGTAAATAATAAATTATTTTTTTTAACTACCTTTTTAAAACGGAATAAAAAGTATAAAATAATTTTTCCTGTACCTTCTACACTTTTGAGGGAGAATTGTTGGTGGCTATGGATATAATTGTAATACTTGGAGAGAAAAACGTGTCCGGGTGAAAAATGTCAATCGATTTTGTATATATTAAGCAAATCTAATTTGTTTAAACAAACTTAAATCTAATGAATGTTCCAATGTCATCCAGTCCTGACCTTTACGTAAAATTTCAAGTCTGTAGTTCATCAATCAAATTTATTTTTGTTTTAACAAATATTGTTTAAACAATCTTATGTTCAAGAAACAGAAGAAATATCAGATTATTATTCAGATCTGACATATATATGAAAACAATAGAGTGAATGTTGTAGAACAGTTGTTTTTAAACGTAAGGTAGCTCATCACTCAAGCTAGATTTGTTTTAACAAATATTATTTAAACAATATTTAAAGACAAGAAATGGAGTGAATATTCCATTGGCCTCTAGTTCTGATATATGCTTAAATTGTCATGTCTCTATCTCATTGTGGGTTAGCTTAAACTCGGTTGCAAAATTGGACAGACAGATATGGCGGAAACCGTTCTAATATAATCATGTAAAAATGTAATCGACTTTATTATAACTGTAACGATGTTTGCTTAGCAGCTTAAAATAAACATTAGAAGCATACAAAGTGCGTACATATTTACATACTAATAACCTTTCTGTAAAGCTTATGACTATCCGATCTATAAATTTTGTAAATATATAAACTTACTGAGACAGAAAGTTTTCGATCGCTATGTAGCGATTTTCATCAGTATCTTCTCTTTGATGAAGACACCTCGAGAACACACTGACGAAGAACGCCACATAGCGATCGAAAACGTTCTGTCTCAGTAAGTTTATAAATTTACAAAATTTAAAGTTCGGATAGTCATAAACTAATGTTAAAGTGAATAATTAAGTTTCACCGAACGTAATGGACTACAAAAACAAGAGTTTCTGTAAGAGCCATAAGTAACAGAAAATTTATAATAAAAAATGTTCACTATATTTACTATAGCTACACATTTAAACTATCATAACACACAAGTAAACATTTATTATTTTATTACTTTTTATATCTTTATTAGCCTACAAACCTCTAATATAAACCCGGTAGTAGGCTACTAAAGTAATAAATATAGGAGACTCCTAACTACAGGTTTTCAATAATTTTGGAACGGTTTGTATTAAGTTACCTAATTATTTTTCTATTCTATTAAATTACCAAACAAATATAAATTAGACTGTATAATAAAGTTTTTACAATATTTAAAATTAATGAACATTACAACCCATCAACACAAACAAAATACAACTTTGTATTTACCAACAAATTGTATACACTGTAAAAAGTATGTTTTTTAAACTTTTTAAAAACATAACCATTTGTATGAGCAGGGGTCATTTATAGTAAAATTATTATTGAATATATTACTATGTTGTATTTGCATTCTATTCAATATAAGATTTATTTGCAATGTATAGAATTCTAGAGAATTAAATGCAATAAATAAAAACTAGGATAACAACTTCGCACCAGTTGCTGATTAAATTACTTGTTTACTTTGAAGGTAAAATTTGATTTTTAAAAGTTAATACAAGTACAATAGTCTCTTGTAATGACTCTCAAAGTTGTGGTTAGAGCTTCAGAGAGTTTTTCAAGAAATGTTCACATAAGACACGTAATGCTTATAAAAGGGCTCTACACACACCATAAAATTCAGTTTTAAAATAACAAACAAAGTAAAAAAAAAACTGATAGGTTACAAAAAATCAACTCATTTTCTTATTGGCGTCCTTGAATAATTGTATGTTATTTTGTAACAGCCTGTTTCCCCTTATCTTCGAAACAATTACAAATATTTTTCAAGAGAAAATACCACAAGAGATGAAATAAAGAAAACACACTTGCATATGAAATAACAAGTTAATATTTGATATTACAAGATAAAAGGTTAGTTCACAGTTTCATTAATAAAACAAAACGAAGAAGAAATAAATTATACAATTGAAGTACTTTTTATCTATTTTAATTATTTTTTTTTACTCAAATCAGTAGTTTGTGAGGTATCGTATGAGAAGTTTTAAAATATAAATTTCAATAATTTCCTTATTCTTTGCACTTAAATATTATTGTTAAAATTGTTTTAGTTGAAGAGAAAATAATCGTAAAGTTGTTTAACAACTTCTGGGTTGCCTAACATTTAAATAAATCATTAAAGTTGTCAGTCTTGTTTTGACGATCAAACTTATCAAACATTTTAAGCTTATTCAAGGGAAGTAAAAATTGAAATCTTTAATAGTTCTTTTCGACATTTTACAAACTAGACCAGACTAAACGGCGGTAGGCATTGACCTATTACTAAGCACGTTTTTATGCAACTTAATTACTATCAATTTCCATTAATGTAGTTCTATCTAGTGTCAAGTTAAATGTAAGCATTAACATAATTATTCACGATTCTACAAAGTATGTCAATCTTATAAATACTGCCACTCTGCTGTGCTACGCCACTCCTATCTATAAGTTGTATACTTGTGCATAATACAAAGTCTTAGTAAACTCACCTTTAATGGTGGCTTTAAATCTTGTTTTTATATATAAATATATCTGTTGAATTTTTTTAGGTACCTTATAGCATCAGATATAAAATACAGGTGTATTAAAGTAATTCATTTCCATTTTCATAAGAATAAAACGCCATTTATCTGTCTAGAATAACATATCCTTAATTTTCCTCAATTTATTAGAGTTATTTACTCATAAATGCACATATGCTTCAATTTACAGAAAAGTACAAAAACTTTGGTTTACTTAGAAAATCAAATACCATGCCAAATGCACACACACACACGCAAACAAACACAAACACACACACACAAACACACACACACACACACACACACCACACACACACACACACAAACACACACACTCACTCACACACACACACACACACACACACACACACACACACACACACACACACACACACACACACACACATATCTTTGTCTCTTTTTGCCTGTTTCGTCTGCTTTTCCATTTTCATTAAGTCCTCAGTGACTGGCCAAACATCATATTGCCTCAACTCTTTCATAATTGGAAACTGTACATTAAACATAAACTGTCTTAAACTAAAGAGAATGTAGAATTTATCCTAACAACCCTAGGATTAAAGTTGGTCTAAGAATTACCTTTTTCGAATACTGAGCTCTAATAAGGTTCAAATCTTGTGATGCATGCAAACCAGTAAAAAAATGTTGTATAACCAATATGCAATAATTACTTCAATAAAAATAATAATAATATAGATTACACTACAAAAATATAGTTTTATTTTCAAGATACAAATATAATTCTATAAAATTATTTTTTTAGTTCTTGTGTCTCAGATTTTTTCAATTATGGACCAAAACACTTCCTTCCTTTCCTACTTTTAAATCGTACAATAAAAGTAAAATTAACTATATTTTGTTGAAAAAAATAATAATTTCTTTGGTTGTAACGAAACGCATTGTTACAATATTTTGATCAAGGGTATTTTTATATGAAGTTGGATTGGTTTCTGTAAGAAATAAGTGTGTAATAATTGATAGAGGCAAGAAAAGAAGAGAAAAATATAATGCAAGAGAGAACTCATGAAGATGAGTTAATAGTAACTAAAAGAGTATATATTGATGAATGAAGAGATAATACTATCAAGAACAAGAAACAAATAAATTACATTGGAAAGT
>JBAIZL010000005.1:102109623-102137123 GCA_036971475.1 Prosapia bicincta | reverse complement strand
TACGATAGTATAAGATGATTTCATTTAATTTAATAAACCATTATTTGTTATATTAATTACAGTAGTCAAGCTATAAGCTATTGTTAAGAGAATGCAATACGTAGGGCTAATATATATATATATATATATATATATATATATATATATATATATATATATATAAATAAATATATATATTTATATTTATATTTATATAAATAAATATATACATATATATATATATATATATATATATATATATATATATATATAGCAAGGGGTGGGCCTTGGCTACCTTAACAATGTCCCGCCATGTACTTCTGTCCTTAGCCTTTCCATGCTGTAATGCCGAGTACCCTTAAATCTTCAAGGTCCTGTAGCCATCGTTTTCTTGGTCGACTAACTCTTCTTTTGCTAATCATAGTGCCATGTAAAAGTTTATTCGCCATTCTATTGGTGGCCATTCTTATGATGTGACCCAACCATTCTAGACTTTTTAATAAAATGGACCACATTTGCGTCTTTGCGTCATATATACATTTCGTTATTCTCTGCGTATTCCTAATGTTGACTATTTCGTGCAAAATGTGTTCAAAATAAATACATTCATATTACAAGTAAGTACATCTTTTTATATTAAAACACGTTTGGCTACTTAACATCATTCGAAAGCTATTGTGCCATGTTTTGTCATGAATCATCTTCAGTATCTGTTAAATTCACAGTTATACTAATCACGTTTCACCAGCTTTTATTTACATTCTTTTTTTAATTCACCTTTTTGTATTTTATTTTTTAAGTATCATCCTTCTATGGCCGTCCCTTGAAGGCTGTTTTCTCGCTATAGTATCTGTAAGATATAAGTGCATTCATCATATCAATGATCTTATTAGTTCTTATTGCGGTAAGGTAATGTATAACTGCATCGACCATTACAATGCGTGCAATGTATTAAGTTAGTAGCATTACATCTTCAAATTCCAATTGCTCTCTATATTTGGCATTTATAATTCACTCAAGTCTCCTCAGTTTAAATTCTCCTTTTGCAACTATTTCCTCCATTATGTTTATAATATTTTATATTTTCTTAGACACAGTTCAAGACTTGTCTGTCATCCTAAGATTTCTCAGTTAATATCTGAGCTCCTACTGTTTACTAGGCTATATAATTTACTTCCCTTTGTACCTTTCTAGAGTAGAATTTCCCTGTAATTCCCAGTATAGAATGGAAGTGTGTGTACGTCTAACTTTACTACAGTAGCACTGGCTGAGAGCAGGCATGCTTCAGGGGAGTGACCTTGTACGCGTAGTTCCTTAATATGTTTATTATATTTTATAATCAAGCGAAGGCTCCTACCTTAATTCTACCCATTATCAATAAGCCTACCCATTTCTTACCAAGCGGTCAAGTCATACTGGCTAATCGCAACATAAAACGTAATATATATATATATATATATATATATATATATATATATATATATATATATATATATGGATATATATATATATATATAAAGAACTAAGTCAAAATACAAATACAAGAATTATAATTGAATTTACCATTCAAAGCTTTTCGTTGGCTAACAGTACCAACATCATCAGGAATATTAAACAATTAATTCTACAGATTAAACAGATATTTATATATATATTTTAATTTTTTTAAAATTAATTCCTACTTAAGCCAACAAAGAAAAATTTTATTTTAGTTTGTTTTTCTTTTATAATTACAATTATTATAAATATGTGTATACATATATCAGAATAACAATATTAAGTGGCAAAATAGAAAGCGAATTTCCTTGCAAATTTTTATTTTCATTTCTATCTATGGTGTTCAACTATTATTTTTGTTTGTTACTATTTATTCACTTTTTTTTCGTTGCTTGTATTGTGTTGTAGTTTCTTTTCGCTTTCCGTTTGCATTGTCTGTTTCTGAAGCACCATTCGATACCGTTAATCCAATTTGTTTGTTTATTTAATTGTTTTAATTTATTTTTAATCCTAGAGCATTATTTATAATATTGTGTGGTACCCAAGGCAAAAATTTAGGGTTGTACAATAGAGTTTTCGACGACAACCAGATGGGGTAAAAGAAAAATTCTAATATATCTTTGAGAAGTACATTTCTAGCTTTGGGAAAATTGGGACAGGGCCAAAGCGCTAGATATTGAGCACGAAGATACTCAGTTCGACTCTGACCTAGACCCCAAAATTTTTGTAATTTATTTATTGAATTAATATTTCAAACAAACTGTTTTAACTTCAATTGTCATCGACTACAGGTAAACGAAAAAAATATTTGAACGTGATTGGATAAATAAAAATGTATTTTATTAACGATTGAAAATTTGTTCGGGATAAATAACAGAAGAGTTTAAACTTATAGAAGAAATTAAAAAATAGTAAGCAAAATTATTATCGATACCAATACCTCTTTTCAGGACAACAATCACAACCATTCTTTAGTTTACTACCATAAGCCAATTTATTGTTCACACTTGGAGTTTCAGACAATATTTTGCTTACGATGTAATGACGCCTGTCTTAAGATATCACATTTAAAGACATCCCAATTTTTATTTTTATACGACCCACGTTTTTCATAAAATAATTTCTTTATCAATATTTTTTTAAAAGTAGCTTTTAATTATAATTGAGATATAAATTTTCGATTGAATTTTGATTCGAATTTAATAAATAGAAGTAAATATTACGTTTTTCAGCAAAATTATTAGACAATTTTAATTTTCTGTAGCAAATCCATTTATATATTTCAGTTTTTCACATTCCAAATTGTTAAATTTTTCCAATGGTATAGCATTTCAAATTTTAGGTTCCTAGCTAATGGACATATTTATCGCTTTATAGCATTCTATTTAAAAACTGTAGAATTTAGCCACATTGAATTTGCACTTTACTCTTTGAGTTCTTCTCCTTTTATGACATAATTAATCATTCCTTTTTAAAATGTCTTCAGTTTTCTACGCAAAGATTTGAAGAAAGAGTATATAGTTTATACATGACAATGGTTTAAACTGCAAATTACTTTTTAGTAATAAACTAATTATTTTATTGTTCTTTTTAAAAAAAAACATTTAAAAATTTTGTAATTGAAATGAGGGTACAAATAAATGTCTTATTTAAAATTATAAATAACAAATTAGTTTCAGTATATTGTAAACAAAATTATGTATATGTTATTTAAAATTTGTTATAGTGTGAAACAATCATTAAAATGTCTACATATATTTTCATGGGGTTGTTTGTATTTTAAAGTATTGGTCATATGTACTCTAAATGCTTCTATTATTCAATACCTAATTAAAATGTTGAGTTAAAAGTTCAATTTACATTTAGAAAAATAAATACTAAAATACCCATTCTAGTAGCCTTAATTACTTCGACTTTACACGTAGAGTATAACACATACAATCTTTATCTGTTCATATAGAAAGATCTCAGAAAAACAGAAAAATCTATAAAACGTGTCACTGACCACCCGAAATTGAAAAAAAATAACAAAACAACACCACCTTTGAAACATATATAAAACTTTATAAACTAAAGTTTCTTTATACTATTTTAAATATTAATACAATATTCCTTTATCACACGTTTGATCTAAAGAATCTGCAGAATAAGTTTGGTTGTAAAAAAAAATCCCTAACGTATGCTAAGCAATTTACGTGTGAGGTGCCCTCTATCTTGTGACATCTAAACTGTGCTCAATATTTCATCACATAATCCAAGCGTATTGCATTACCGGGACAAGATGGAGTCCATTTCACACATCAATCGGTTAGCTTACGTTAAGAAACTTGAATAATTTTATTCAAATATTTCTATTAGCTCACACTCTCCTGATATATATCTTGTAAACATTTTTAATCGTAAATGAAATATGTTCTTATTCATCCAATAAAATTCAAATACATTTTGCTTAGCCTATAGTGTATCTGTTAATAAAGTTTTTTCAAGTATTTATTCAATAATTAAATTATAAAAATTCAGGGTCTCTCCCGATTCGAACCGTTTTGGCACTGCGCTGGCTTTCCAATACGTAGAATTGTTTTCGCAAAGGTGTATATTAATTTCCCCCCTCTCTATCTGATTGTCGACGAAGCCTCCATTGTACAAGCCTAAACTGTTGCTATGGTTACTACAATATCATAAATAGTGGTCTCAAGTTAAAAAATGAATAAAAGAATAAATGTAAGAAACAAACAGCGATAAAATTGTTCTTGGTTGACCTCAGTATAAATTTACTTAAACAAAAATGTATATTACTTGCTTTATATCCTAATATATTATAATCGGTTACTGTATAGTAATACAACTACATTTATAAAAACACATACTCTACCGATATTTTTTAATGAGTGTAAATTTGTGAGTGATCATAGAGTGCTATTATTTAGTAATTGAAAAAAATGTTTAATTTTGTGATTGTCAGCCGCAAATTTAATTGCTTTCTCTGGCTTTAAACACTTTCTACATATCCCGGTAAAAGTGTCATTGCAAACACGTTTACGTTTTTTATGTAGGTATATTGGTATTTCGCACTTTATTTATAATTTAAAAGAATATTTTATTTAATGGAAACTTTTTTTACCGTACCAAAACATATTACAATTGTAGTTTAACAAATGTTTGTTAGAACGTAAAGTAATATATTTATATATAATCTAGATAGAATAAAGGATGGACGGGTTTCAAAGTACAACAGCGTTCTCTTTAAGGTTTTTTATAAACTGTAGTTTTATTTGTAACTTATGTTGACCGAAATATGTACATTATGTACAGGTACTGATGAACAATAAATTAATTATGTTTTAGTGATGACTCAACCGTGGTAACCATAACCAGCTCCGTAGGAGTAGGCGGGTGCTGCGTAAGCAGGGGCGGCATAAGCGACTGGGGCAACAGCCTTGGCGACGACAGCGGGGGCGGCGTAGCTGACAGCGGGGGCGGCGTAGCTAACAGCGGGTGCGGCGTATGCAACGGGGGCAACAGCCTTGACGACTGGGGCGGCGTAGCTCACGGCAGGGGCTACAGCACGGACAGTCTGGGAAACTCTGTAGGTGTTGGCGTATGAGGTGGCAGCGGGTGCGGCATAAGCCTTAACTACGGGTGCGGCATAAGAGACAGCAGGGGCGGCGTAAGAGACAGCAGGAGCAGCGTAAGAGACAGCAGGGGCAGCATAAGAAACTGCAGGGGCGGCGTAGCTTTTAACTACAGCTGGGGCGGCGTAGGAGACTGCTGGGGCAGCATAGGAAACTGCTGGGGCAGCATAGGAGACAGCAGGGGCTGCGTATCCATAGGATGCTACTGGGGCGTAGCCAGCAGAAGCTACGGCGCAGAGGAGAGAAAGTACGACCTGAAAATTAAAAAAAAACATAGGTAAATATAAATTTATATGTATAGGTGTTAAGTGAATAAAAAACAAAAGAGTAGGAGATGTAAGAACGACAATTTCGAGATAAATATAACAGTATAAATTTATGTGAAATTACAATACGTTTCAGATAAGATGGTTAGCTGTAAAAACGTTTAGTTGTAGCAGTATATATGAAAAAATGAACAAATTTAAACATCCTGGAGGAATACATCTTCTTTTAAATTCATAGAATATTTTCCGTAGTATTACAGTGAATGAACAGTAAATGACTTTGTGTTTATTACAAAATAGAAGTTACATAAAACAAAAATAAACATTATGTAAGAGTTATTGTTGGAAATTTGAACGTTGAGATAAAATTGTTATTTAGTAATTTGCAAATAGATGTTCAAACTATGTTATAATGGAGTCAATATAATATAGTAATTTGATATTGAAGTCAGAAATGAATCAAGTTTTCCCTCCAATTACAATAGAGAGTTTTATTTTATAACATTATTTCTACTATTAAATAAATAATAATTATATATATATATATATATATATATATATATATATATATATATATATATATATTAAAACAACATAGGTTATTCAAATACAAGAGTATTTATTATTTTATATCCAAAGCTTTTCGTTGGCAAACAGTACCAACATTATCAGGAATGAAAATTACAATAATTATTGTATATGATATATGATATAAAATAATAAATATTCTTGTATTTGAATAGCCTATGTTGTTTTAAATTATTAAACAAGAAAACGTATTATATATATATATATATATATATATATATATATATATATATATATATATATATATACAGAAATAAAACAATTTACAAATACAAGAATAATTTATTGAATTAACATTTCAAATCTTTTCGTTGGCAAACAGCAAATCAATACAGGATTCCTGAGGATGTTGGTACTGTAAGCCAACGAAAAGCTTTGAATTGTAAATTCAATAAATTATTCTTGTATTGTAAATTGTTTTAGTTCTTTATTTATACACAAGAATACATATTATAGTATATATATATATATATACATTTCACAAAACCATTTAAAAAAGAGGGTTAAACATTGGGTATGTGTAACAAAACAGATGATCGAGTTAAGTTATATGGAAGCTTGTTTGGTGTCGCGAACAAGTAGAGCAATGTCTCGGCATCGGGCCATTAGAGACCGTTGCAGACCATTATATAACGCCGGTCTTTGTAGACTAACCATTACGCTATGGTAATTTATAGCTACTCCACGAATAGCATAGGCCAGGTTGCGGCCATGTACCCGCATTTAAATTGATGCTTTATGTGTTTTCAATGGGGATTATATAAATAATTGTTTTAACAGTTTATGGTTTCTGTTTCTCTGATATTCGAAATACTAGCGAATAATTATGAAATTCATTTAATTTATATACATGTTTTTAATAAAAATATAATGTCTATTACATAAATTACATTGCTGTCATTATGTTTCAAATTTGTAAATATAAATATCAATTAATGTAACAATCAAGTTTATTTAATTTAATGTGCAAGATTACTCTTTGAAAGCCCTTCTGTGTTTAATTATTTAATGGAAAGTAAAATGTTTTCAATGTTTATACAAATATTTTTGTATGAAATTTTTATTTGAAAAAAATTAATGCTAATAAGTGAACAGGTTTATTTACAATATTTCTGTTTATTATGACACTTGATTTTGTAGAAAGCTTTCATCTCAATATATATTTGATTTTTATTTTGAACAAATTATTTTAATTTAATGACTAATTATAACTACTGAAAGGACAAAATTCCAATATAACAAGATATAATTCATGTGTGAAATATGCTTTTGCAGTTTCTTTAATAGATTGTTGATCAATATTTCTAAAAGTTCTTTATTTATAAACTGTTATTTATGCTTTATAAAATTATATTATAAATTTGTTTATGTTACACCAAACCAAAATTAAGATTGCTAATTTTTTAATAGCAAATATTACTATTATTATTAAATAAAAGGTTGTTTAGAATGAAATAAAATAGTGCACAACAGAATATTTTTAATAAACAATTGAAATTTTTGATGTAAAAATACTATAAACTTATAAACATTTGTTAAAAAAATATATTGAAATCCTGAAACTACATAATGTAAAATAGTGTATGTATATATATGAGGCCTATAGGTTACATTATTGTAATTTTCATTCCTGATGATGTTGGTACTGTTTGCCAACGGAAAGCTTTGGATATAAATTAATAAATATTCTTGTATTTGAATAACCTATGTTGTTTTAATATATATATATATATATATATATATATATATATATATCAAATTTTAACTAAAGTAATTTTATATTTATAAACCTACATCAGTAAAATAAATTCTGTACCATGTTAGAAATTGTAATTTTATTCACTCAAATGTTTTTGAACATTTTTACAAAGTTTAGCACTAGTGTTATATTTATATACAAAATTGTTTTAAAATGAAACTGCCAAAATTTGCAATACTTACAAACTTGTACATGTTGAACAGCTTCGGTCTACAAAGGTGGATCGAGTACTTTGACCACGTACGTTTACAGTTTATATACTAGTCCTGAACGATGGCGGTCAGGGTCTCGAGAGCCTTGCCACCTCCTAAGGTACCAATTAAGTTGCGGATTATCTCGAAATATCCCCCCTCAAACTAGGGCGTATTCCTTATACGAAAATCTGCCCACATGCTCTAACTAAACGATTCACTTTCATTTACTGGTTGCTGTGCTCACCACCGACTTCATTGAACCGATTCAATTTCTTTCCGAAGCGTTTTACGTGACTTTTAGTTAAACCTGTGATTGCTATTCGAATGCTAACATCTATTTTATATACCAATGAAAACATATTGTATGAAATATATATAATCAAATACTTCTTTTCTTCGTAATATATTGTTCCAAGTTCTAAAACTATAAGTGATTTGTGAGTGTGTTTGGTGTTCAATTTTTATAAAAAATAATATTTATATCTAATTAAAAATATTTAATAAAGAATAAACGTTTTTTTACCTCAAACATAAAAATATTTATATTTTTATTTAGTTTCAATTTCAACACTTTGTCATTTCTATATTCGTCTTGAAAATGTTTTTTTTATAATGAATAACAAACTTTATTTTTAAAAGATGAATTAGAAAAAATATTCGGATAAGATTTTAAATCTGTAACGTAAACATTATTTGTTTGGGAGATAAAATTCTTAAGTTTAGAAGGGACTAATACAATTATGTTTGTTATTTAATACAACGTTTTGAGAAAATTACACTTTTTACAATTCTTTGAAGATTTTAATATACACATTGATATACAAAGTATTTTTATTATAAACTATCATGAATTTTCAAAATTTCTATGAAATATTTCATCTTTCAAAAGGAAAGGGTTTATACTTACCAGCAGACACATCGAGTTTCTAAGTAAAAGTTAGTAGATTTACGCAAGAGAGACATTTTCGAAACATCTTTTGTAAAAATAAATTATGTTAAAAAAAATTAAACATTGTAACACACAAATTTTGTTAATTGAGTTGTAGTAATAATTACAATATTCATAAGACTTTTACATCCGTGTAATGAAAGACTTATCTTATCTCACCTTATCTTGGATTTTGAATACGTCTCCTATTCAAAAGTCAAGTTAACAATCTTTTCCTGTAAATATAACACTTCTTTTTAGTGTTTGGGAAATTCTTTACTTTATTTTAATTACCCTCGTTATAGGAACATTTTCTTTACAGTTCTCTTTAGTGTTCAGTCTAAAGTACATTTTTAAACAAATGTTTTTGTTAACATAATATTAATGTAATTTATAAATATTTACTTTTTATTTTTTGAACTAAATTTGTATAAACTACTTTTTCTTTGTCACTACTTCACTTCTACTAATAATGATTTTTTTAAAAACTCTTCACTGATATATACCTTCTATATCTACATATTTGATTTGCTAGCCTAATATTCTCCAAAAGGTGTACATGATTTAAACTACTTTAATTAATAAGAAACACTGCTTCTAAATGTACTAACATTAGAGGTAAAAGGCACTTACACAACGCACACACACACACACACACGCACACACACACACACACACACACAACACACACACACACACACAAACACACACACACACACACACAAACACACACGCACACACACACACACACACACACACACACACACACACACACACACCAAACACACACACACACACACACACCAAACACACACACACACACACAAACATAAATACACAGTGTGGTGTGGTGTGTGTGTGTGTGTGTGTGTGTGTGTGTGTGTGTGTGTGTGTGTGTGTGTGTGTGTGTGTGTGTGTGTGTGTGTGTGTGTGTGTGTGTGTGTGTGTGTGTGTGTGTAATTGTATATACATATAATAGACTTTCTTTTAGTTCTTGTGTATAGAAAATGCTTTACATACGATTTTTAAAACTAGCCCATAGTTAACACACAACCAAAATATCCAATATTTAGAAACATAAATATTCACGTACGTTTTATACCATTTTAGATAAAAAATAAACTATTGTCGTTTGTGTTACACACTATTTAGAGGTTTAATGTGCGATTTATTTTGTATTAAATAGTTTTGTGACACACGTAATACGAAAATATTGGACTTACTTTGCTGCTCTTAAAAGTTAGTTTTTAAAGTAATTATATAATATATTACTTATACCTATTTTTCAAATAACAAAATAGAATCTTTTGTTTGGTAAAAATCCTATAATCTGTTAATAGTTTAAAAGAATAATAAAATCAAGAAGCGTTTTGGAATGATATTGAGTTAATAGGTTTTGTATATTTCAAAGGCTACAATGAAATTATATAGATCTATTGTAGTTATACTACGTGTAGATGATGAAATTTAGCTAAAATATGAAGAAATTTTTAATTTTGTATCACTTTCTGAGTTCTCTATATTTCTATTCTCCTTGAATTTTGGTCTTCGATTTAGCGTAAATTGAAATAATTGATACATTTACACTATATTATTTGGATAGTACTTCTGGGGGATGAGTAAGTCTAGGATTCACTTTTTTGTGGATTTCTTTTATGATCCTCTTGCCAAATACAATTTTTAGGTCGGTCAAAATTCGTAGGTGAATTGGCTATGCAGTTAGGTAATAGGCTATTATGCAATTTATCATAGATTATATGGTAGTTGAAAACGTTGTTGTTGTCGTGTCTATTGATGTGCAAAGTGCAAAAAGTTCAGATTCATTCAAAAGTCCTGATGACAAGATCCGCCAGTTTTGGAGCCCGATGGGTATGAAGTATTTCAATTGGTGGTGCTCCAAGATGAAGGAAGGAATGGTCCAATGGCTTGGCAGTTAAAAATATTATCTGGGGTTATTTGTGATTGGGGACAGTACTCCCAAATGGGATAAGATTTTATAATACTTAGTGATATCTTCATGCACTTGAAATATCCAATACGTAGCCTAGCTATTGAGTAGGAGAGGTTTCTTGGTCAATGTAGATCGGGGATGGTTGCCTTGCTAACATGGTGATTGATGTAGATTTTTCGCTCGGCAACAAAATTCGCACCTGTATAAGTGTCTGTTAGAGGCAAGTAGTTGGAAACTTTGTATACATTAATAATTATGGTTGTGAAAAAAGAAATTTAGGTCTCTAAAATTTCGCTATAGAGAATCAAATGATTCATATCTTTTCTAGATATCCTTGTGAGGCACGGTTTTTAGCTAACTTTATGCTTTTTCGTAAACACAAATATCTTGATTGAATTTATCTGTTGTTTAAAACACTAAAACTTTTTATAAAGTGCAATAAGTAATACAAACTATTTTAAAAATAATTACCTTCAGCATTAGATTTCTACTTAAATGTTCGTAGCTTGTATTTTATCCTTCTGTTTGGAAAAAAAGTGCAACAGATAAACGTTAAAGTAAAATTGTTGCGTTTATATAAAGCAGAGCATATTAAACTGAAAATAAATTTTTGTATGTTTCATGTAACTTCAGCTAGTATTAGCAACCACTTCAAACAGTAACCAAGACAAACTGTTAAATTTATAAATACATTAAAAAGAATGATGACACATACACGAAAACACTCAGACACACACACACACACACACACTAACACACATACTACGCTTTAAAAAACCTTTAACTTGATCAAGAACATTTTTTTTTAGAAAAAACTAATTATATGTTGTAAAAAGATTTCAAACTTGCCCAATATAGGTCAAAAGAAACCATTTATAAATCTGTTATACATGGCAACTAGAATACACGCTATTCTTCAAGGTCATGGCCAATGAAAGTTGTCTTGGAACGATTCATGAGGAACTGTGTTGGACTCACTTGGCAAGATGGTTTTTAGAGTTCTTAACCCTCCTCTCTCTCGCTCTCTCTCTCCCTCTCTCTCTCTCTCACACACACACAAACTCGCTCTTTCTCTCTCTGCGCGTAACTGCATGTGTGTGTATGTGTGTGTGTGTGTGTGTGTGTGTGTGTGTGTATGTGTGTGTGTGTGTGTGTGTGTGTGTGTGTGTGTGTGTGTGTGTGTGTGTGTGTGTATGTGTGTTAGGACAAGTAATAGCGAATCGAGATTAAAATGTTTTTAAGGGCGACGTTACAACAACTCTTTCCTGTCCTGACCAAGTGATAATTAAACATATAGCCTAATGAAGGAACAATGGAAATGATACTTTCAATACTAGACGCGTCGAAGTAAAATATTTATTATTTTACTCGTAATCGAAGTTTTAAAATCTACTGAATATTCTGTTTTACATAATACATTTCCTAACTTATAAATAATATATATTTAGTGTGCTTTCCAAATTAATTTATTTAGTTACGTATATTTCATATACGGAATTACAAATATATTTATACACATATCATAGACCCTGTGTGTGTGTGTGTGTGTGTGTGTGTGTGTGTGTGTGTGTGTGTATGTGTATGTGTGTGTGTGTGTGTGTGTGTGTGTGTGTGTGTGTGTGTGTGTGTGTGTGTGTGTGTGTGTGTGTGTGTGTGTGTGTGTGTGTGTGTGTGTGTGTGTGTGTGTGTGTGTGTGTGTGTGTGTGTGTGTGTGTGTGTGTGTGTGTGTGTGTGTGTGTGTGTGTGTGTGTGTGTGTGTGTGTGTGTGTGTGTGTGTGTGTGTGTGTGTGTGTGTGTGTGTGTGTGTGTGTGTGTGTGTGTTAATGTCAGTGTAAGCAAGTGTGAGGGTAGGTTTTGTGTGGGTTTGCTTGTAAGACAATAATATTGTCTTTCACTTATGTGTGTGAGCAAACCTTACTTCATTTCCTTCAAGTCGGCCTGATTGTAACTTTTTGAAATACATTTTATATTAAATAAATATATGTATACTTTTCTATATTTGTATAAATATAATGTGTGTACACATAAGTAAAAGTAGCCAGTCTCAGGTTTTGCTTAAGAATATTTTTGGGAGAAACATTGTCTGATATTGCTTCTGGAATGGATAATTTTTTTTATTGAAATGTCAGTCAGTAAGGTGATTTTTAAACACATTTTGTTTGTTGTTGGATATATTACAACGTATTTTTGCTTTTCTGATGTGCTGTTAGTTCTTGAACTCAATACACGACAAAGAGTACACAAATACTCATAGTAAATCTGTGAGTCTATTGTTTCAGTTAATTTCAATCAAAAGATACAAACAACGATGTAGACAAATTGTAACTGTTCTAACAAAGACAAGAATCTAAATAATTTATCATGATCAGCAATCGCAAATCCCACGTATTTTCTCAAGGTAAAGACTCTATGGCGAGGTCGCTTTTTTTGCTACTTTCTATATCTACTTCTGGACTGAAGTTGCCACATTTTATAATTGTATGGTTTATTGTGAAACCCACAAGCCGCCTCTTTCTTCCTCTCATTTGGTAAAAAGAGTTATTGATGATTAGATAGGCGAAAAATGTATTCATTATAATAGTAATAATAAGCACTGGTTTATGTGGAATAATAAAATACATTATTGCAAATGTGATAAATAACTAAAATTACACACACACACACACACACACACATATATATATATATATATATATATATATATATATATATATATATATATATATATATATATGAATATCGTATTTTACCTATATTTCCTAATTAAAGAATCTACTGTACATGCTAAAAACATTTTTTTTAAACAATCCAATAATACTGGTCTCGATGTAAATTCAAAAATTTATATATATTTTGTTTAATTAATTAAAAGTAAAATAACAAACGTTATATGTTTATATTGCTTATTTTTGAAAAAAAAATAATATTTGTAAGCAATAATTCCTATGAAATACGTAAGTTCATAACAAGTTTAACTATTTTTAATGTAGGATTATTTCCTGTGATACCGTATAGGCTACATCATATTATAATGCACTATTTAAAGGGCGTATTGTTATTTTGTGTTATTTATATTATGTAGTAAAGGCATGTGGAAAATTCGTTGCATGAATTTAATGACAAAAACATTAAACCTTCATATCAGAATTATTAAATGAGAACTCGATCCAGAAGTGAGAAAATATTATGCATTTAAAAAAAAAAGTAATTTCAAAAATACGTTGGACAGAGAAATGTAGAAATACCTATATACATCAGAATGGTGACACAGGAGTTCACCATTGTTTAAGCGTAAAGCAGAATGTGCATGCAAAGTAAGCTGCCAGAAAAAAATACAGAATTAGTTTTTTGTTTCCTAAAAAAGGATTATGATAAAGGACGGAAAACTAAATTAATGTTGTTTAAGGAAAGATTGTGGAGTTTAGAACTGATTTATTGAAAAGGAAATGTATTTGCAAAATATTTTTAACAACTGGTGGCTATTTATCTTGACTTTATACATACTTCTTGAAAACAATATTTAAGAATTCGTTTAAAATTTACCAAACAGTTTAATTTTTTGATCTCGTAATTTTCACAGTATTTTTTTTAATAATTGAAATGTTCAAGTTAGTAATTGTGTGGTTTTTAATTGTTCAATAATTGGATTAAATAAAACAACCAAATCATTATTATTTGTTATACATTTGTAATAAACATCACGTGAAATTTAACACCAAATTATTTAAATTAAATTTACTAGAACTTGCTTTTGAAAACAACACTAAAGTGAAAAAGATTATATAGTGGTTAAAAAATAGAAAAATTTAGAATTTCAGTGATTTAAAATGAATTAGAAACAAAAAACTAAAATCAAATATGTAAAAAAATATTTGTCAGGGAAAGAATTATTTTATAAAATAATGGGCATTTTTTCCATGATGAAATTGGACAATCGTCTGCATGTGAAACCATAAAATCCACAGATAAAAATAATCTCCACAAAGTTCAAATAATTATTTTTATTCTTGTTCATTGTCAACTGGGCGCTAAGTATAGGCGATACACTTCCTAAGAACTAAAGGACTTTTTTATTCTTGTAACTATTTTTTTATTTCCATCAATAATCAACACAAAAAATGTCATGTAAGGAACAATTAACTGCTATATTACTACTACTGGAACAATTTGCCTATATATATTATTGTTTACAGTTATGGACAGGTCGAGGAACACTAATCAACTGTAGTTAGGTCATTTTATAGAAAGAATAAGGTGGATTTTTTATCAGATATTCAAAATAAGTGTATCAGATATTTATTTGTTTTTTATAAACATAGAAACATTACGAATTGCCGAACTTTTATGTTGTTAATTTTGTTGTGATTTAATAATTTTCTGTTTTGGATGTTTTTTTGATAAACTTGCTGCCCATTTATCCGTGTAATGTATAGTTGCTTGAAAAATGTTTTTCGTTTGGCATATCCTTCTGGTTCTTTGTAAGTGATTTTTGCTTTTCTTTGATTTTGTGTATTTTTAATGTTTATTTTAGCAATTTTAGATTGAGTTTAACATATACTTATTTTGACATTATATACTGTTTTTATATAACCGCTTAAAAAAATACAATTCATTTTTTTTTCAATCTGTACCGGTGGTACCAAGTATTTAGTGTAGTAAACCATGCACTCTATGTAAGTATTATTTTATATATCATTGTAGAACCAGAACTCTTTAAATCAAGCCGGTTGCGGGAAATGTAGATTTAGTACGTATTTAAAGAACATGATTTGCATTTTATACGTAATGCTGAGTAAGCTACATCATAAATATGACGACATTCGCGCCTTTTTCGAACTCCAAAGCTTCACGAAATAGAAGTCAATAGATTCAGAACTGTTAACGAAAAGTATTTTGGATGTTCATTCCATAGAGATATTTAGCGTGAGTACAACGAAACATTATCTATAAATTTCGCTAACAATTGATAGGTAGAAAGTAGAAACTGTGAGAAGGTTATCCAGATTTGAAATATTTTATAGAATTTTATACAACACATTACATATCTGGATTTTCAAGAGTTTATCCAGAAAAACTTGTAAAAGTTGCATCAACTCTGAATTTGTCAGTGAATTTAGTTTTTATAATTATTTTCTTAAGGTTCGGGATTATAAAGGCGCAACACAACTTGAAGCTTTATCGAACATGGATCTACTAGCGCCGAGGACAAGGACTAATCTATAAATAATTTGGCGCACTAGCTGTGGTCCCCAACGGCGTTGTGGGACTAATGGGTTTTTAAGACGGGCACCATAGAAGGCAATGATCGTGACTTTATCTAAGGGTGATTGCTATCAGTAACTGTGGGGTGTTATAGCCTACAGCGATTAACACGTGTGATAAACTGACTGGTGATTAGGTCTGTCTATTGCAATTACTAATACAATGTAAATTAATTGTTACACTTGTAAGTGGTATACAGCACTGTTGTTGTACATTCATAACTCGACGAAAAGCGGTTGTAGAGTCTTCGTAATTCGACCAAATAATAAGGAGTCTTTGTAGCTCGACGAACATCTGTTGGGAGACTTCGAAATTGTTGTTGCTGAAATTCGACCAGTAGCTGTTATGGAATCTTTGTAACTCAAGGATCAGATGTTGTGGAGTCTTCTTAATTTGACCAACAGCTGTTATGGAGTCTTTGTAACTCGACGAATAACTGTCGTAGAGTCTTTGTAACTGTGTTAGGGAGTCTTTGTAACTCGAGGATCAGCTGTTGTAGAGTCTCCGTAATTTGACCAACAGCTGTTATGGGGTCTTTGTAACCCGACGAATAACTTGTAGAGCCTTTGTAACTTGATGAACCGCTGTTGTAGAGTCTTCGTAATTTGACTAAAAGCTTTTATGGAGTCATTATAACTCAACGGAAAACTGTCTTAGAGTCTTTGTAACTCGATGAACCGCTGTTGTAGAGTCTCCGTAATTTGCCGACAGTTATTATGGAACCTTCGTAACTCGACGATTAACTGTCGTACAGTCTTTATAACTCAAAGTTCAGCTGTTCTAGAGTCTTCGTAGTTTGACCAACAGCTGTTAAGGAGTCTTTGTAACTCGACGCACAGAAGTTGTAAAATCTTCGTTTCTTAATGACTTTGTTTCAGCAACTGTCGTATTCTATTCGACCGACAGCTGTTATGGAGTCTTCGTAACTCAACGAACAGCTGCTGTGGAGTTTTCGTAACTCGACGAACATCTGTTGTACGTCAAATATCTAGACTATGTAGTTTTTAAAACAGTTGAAACTGAAGTGATTGTAACAAAAGGAGGCTAAAGTACGTTTTACACAAATACTCTTATTAACACGTAAATTTGATTTAAATCTAACCCAGATTTATAAAGACCGTATTAAATGAATCCACTTTATTCCCTTCATTTTAAATCGGCGCATACGTTTTAAGAGTCCAATTGGAATTAATTACCATCTAGCTAACCTAATACTAGTTTTATTTTACTGAATTTTATCGATAATTCTAAGCTTCTCAACAATATTGAAACAAGATAACAAAATTTCAGACAGATATTGAGTACAAGAATTATATTTAGTGCATGAAGATACTGATTTGATATTGATACAACTTATAATATTACACATAACCTAACGATATTAAGTATTATGTAAGATATCGAGTTAAAGAAAGATATTGAATAAGGCGTTTAGTAAGAGTAAGTTACTAAATAAAAGAGACATTTTGAGTAAAGAAATAATAAATTGAGTAATAAACTATATTCAATAAAATATTAAGTAACAGAAAGATATTTAGACAGTGTCAATAAATGGTAAGATTCATTTTATGATAACTGTTGATCCCAGTTTGTATTGATACAGCACATTATCCTCTGCAGCTGTGATTCTTTAAAGCCCTTAGTAGGTCCTGTAGATTTCAGAAAGATGGAAACTGAAGAAGGACTTTAGGAAGCAAATTAAATAATAGTTATAAGACACGTTTCTGCAATGTGTCTGATCGGAGAGTATTTATATGACATGCACCTAAACAACAAAACAACAAAATTAATTTGAAGTGTATAATGTGATTTGAAGCAACGATAGTGTTTTAACATTATCAACGGAATGTATTCCACATTAAATGACATAACTGCTTAAAAGCGGTGACAAATCTCGTTTCCAAAGTTCAGACCGCAACTATCTCCAAACGTCCTTCATTCCAAATGATTTTATTGTTTACTTAATTAAAACTTGCTCTACATTTTGCTCCTTGAAACCGCCTTCACAAACTTCTGATGGTTGCGTAACCTCCCTGACGACATTAAGTCTGCTCTCCGCCCGTCTGTCCACTCTATTGGACCTGCTCTCATTCAAAACCTTTACCACCGAAATCGAATACTTTGCTATTGGTATATTAAAATATATGTATTTTTTAATTCCAATTTGTATTCGGAAAGGTTCTCAATATTGCAAACATGATTGTAAAGGTCAGTCCAGTAGCTTAAGTGGTCGTCCTGATGGGTTGATTCAAAAATAGTGCTGGAAATTTGTGTTTTAAAAATTATTCATTTAATAATTTTATACGGAAAAGGTTCACTGGTGTCAGTCAAGTCTCACTATCCTTGCCTTCATTTTCTTCTGAAGAATTAATCAAGAAGCCCTTGAAAGTCGATCATCTTGTACACTCAGGACGTCTTTGAAATTTTGGGCTCCATATCCACAATCTTCTGTTTTAGGTTATATATAGGTTTATATTATTTAGGGCTTTTATAATACATTTAGAGCAAAAATTACTAGAAAAGACTATAAAAATTCAGATTTTGTTACATTGTAATAAAAACATTTGTTTTTGTATTTTCAATTGTTTCAGTTCGAATTATGTAAAGTTTTGAGTTCAGGAAGTTGTGTTTTGTCTCGATATATCATTCAGTTTATTTACTAATATTATTTGCGTAGTAATTATCATAATTATTATTTATATCAATAAAAATTAATATAATTATTGGATTAATATATTATTTTTAATCGTGGATTTTGTTGTAAATGACTTTCGGTTAATATGTTAGGTTATATTTCTAACAATTTATAAAATCTACCTTGTATTAATTTAATCAACCTTATTGAGAGAAAATGTTTTCCACTCTACTAAGCAGTAATTATCGTGACATTATTGACGATTGTAAACTCTCCGTAAACGGTTTATATTAGTAAGTTTTTTTAAAATTTACTTTAATTATAAGTTTAAAGTTTCAACTTATTTGAATTCTTCTTAGTAAGCTCCTTTCTAAGATAAACCGAAAAGTGGTTTTTTCAGGAAAGATTTTCAGGCCAAGCAGCCTTATTGAAAGTGATCTACCTTGAAGTATTCTCTATCACCTGATGCATTTGTAAGCTTTGTACATTTCTTACTTTTAACGTGGTATCTGAGAAATGAGAATTATAGCAATGGACTTTATTTCTAAACGTACGAAATCTTTATCGTTCATCATCATCATCAAAGAAAGTATTAGTTTTTATGAACTGCAGCCAGAGTGATGAACTAAACCCATTCTCACGTGACACCATAATGGACAGTAACTATAATGGATCTAATTTCGTTGTTTTCATACTTATATTCTAATTTCAATGTCTGTAGGATACAACAAGCCACTTGACAAAACAACTAAAAAAGATTTCATTATATATATGAAACTTTATCAAATTAGAAATTACAATTCTCTGATACTCTTTGAGTTTTCTACGAAACAGTTGACACACTGAAAGCGTGATCTGACTATCGATGGAATTATTGTTCTCGCAACTTCTTAAACAAGAGTATATTTTCATGGAATCTAAATAATGATAATGACTAATACATCAATGGATATAAAAATACTAAATACAAAAAATATTGATATTGATATTATTCACGAATTCCGTTGTATTCCCTTTCATAGAGATCTCTTCTTGTGTATACGAACTAATTCGAGGAATAGTTTCCCGTACTTCGGTTTGTTTTCTTCTAAAAACATTCATAAAAGGTCAAATGCATAAATTCTTTTTAGTAAAATATTTACAGAACTATGTTTTATTTCATTCTATATTTCTTAAAATTTTCCCGGTTAAATTTTAAAATTAGAAAAATTAATTATACAAAACTAATTAGCAATTGTATACACGTTTTGTGTCACTCGATTTTATTTTACCAAATAAGATTGATTTTACATTAAAAAATACCTACAAACTGAAAAAAATAAATAAATGATAAAATAGATTAAATTATTGATAAATAAACCATTAAAACACACACACACACACACACACACACACACACAAACATACACAAACACACACACACACACACAAACACACACACACACACACACACACACACAAACACAAATGAAAACACACACACACACACATCTACCTTATCTGATGTAACCGGTACTTTACAAAACCAATAAATAAGACAATTTAGATCTATAGTATGATTAATATTAATTCATCACTCTCAATGAAAGTGTAAGGCCTTAGAAAAAAGTAAATGGTCAACAATTTTATCAATGAATATTTAGCGATATATAATTGGCTATTTAAATATTGATAATGCGAATATCGACAATGAGTGCATATACATTTATTTCAATGAGTACTGCCGTTTAGAGGTTGTACCCCACTGTCTATTCGGATCGTAATTGGCTGTCCACATTTACACAAAAAGTAATTGCTACTGTTGACAAGTGTATATATTTTGATTTGTATCTTAAAGAGTATAAATCAGTATATAAGCAGACCTATGTATATTATTCCGCACTCTATTTTCCAGTCCGCAACGTGGACAGTTTATACAACTGTCGGACATTACCTGCAACATCTTAGAAGCGTGCAGAAAGCAACCACGCCCGTCTTGCGTAAATGGCCGATAACAAAGATCTGGAGTGTATGACTCAGAGTGACCTTGAGAAGTGAGCTTTGACCATGGAACATATGTTCCTGACTACCTGCTATCAAGGCGCTTTGATCTGGTTTTATTTCTTTATCCTGATCGTATAATTATGTCCTTTATATTGTTAATGATGTGGTCCTTAGGGTGAACCGGATGATGTATTTGCAATGAATAAATGGAGCAGACTATTAAATAAATTTGCGATATGTAGTAAAATAGTATGATATAGTTAATGTGTGTATGCATACACGTGTATGTATACATAAATGTGTGTATGGTAATTAAATGAAATTATATAGTGACTACATCATTAATTTAAATGATGTACATTATGGATTTTATATAATGATATAAAAAACTCTCTTGAACTCTATATGATAATAAAGAAATGCGGAAACATAACTTCAACAGTAATCATTTCTCGTCAGTATTTAATTGTGCTTGCGATTTTACATAATTAAATTTAAAAAACTCTCTTGAACTGTGTAATGATGACGAATGCGGAAACCCAAGTTCGACAGTAATCGTTTATCGTCAGTGTTGAAGAAACGATTTACTCTGGAAAACATTTTATGAACAACAATCAGTTTTCAGGAGTTTTGCCACTTTGGAGCAAATCCAACTTGGACAAAGTCGGGTGTTTGTACAGAGGAACAGCACATTTTTCGTTCGGACAATCAAAAGTTTGTACGATTTTTATAATGAGGATCATCACGTTTTTCATTCGAAAAAGAGTCAAGTGTTTATAAAATTTTTGTACTGAGGAACAGCACGTTTTCTTTCGGACTGAGTCAAGTGTTTGTACCATTTTTACTGAGAAACAGGACGTTTTGCTTCCGCACAGAGTCACGTTTTTGTACAGAGGAGCATCACGTTTTTCTTTCGCACAGAGTCAAGTGTTGGTAAAATGTTTGTACAGAATAACAGCACGTTTTCTTTCGGACAGAGTCAAGGGTTTATACAATTTTCATAATGAGGAGCATCACGTTTTTCCTTCGCACAGAGTCAAGTGTTGGTAAAATGTTTGTACAGAATAACAGCACGTTTTCTTTCGGACAGAGTCAAGGGTTTATACAATTTTTATAATGAGGAGCATCACGTTTTTCCTTCGCACAGAGTCAAGTGTTGGTAAAATGTGTGTACAGAATAACAGCACGTTTTATTTCGGACAGAGTCAAGTGTTTATACAATTTTTATAATGAGGAGTATCACGTTTTTCCTTCGCACAGAGTAAAGTGTTGGTAAAATGTTTGTACAGAATAACAGCACGTTTTATTTCGTACAGAGTCAAGGGTTTATACAATTTTTAAATTGAGTAGCATCACGTTTTTCCTTCGCACAGAGTCAAGTGTTGGTAAAATGTTTGTACAGAATAACAGCTGGTTTTCTTTCGGACAGAGTCAAGGGTTTATACAATTTTTATAATGAGGAGAATCACGTTTTTCCTTCGCACAGAGTCAAGTGTTGGTAAAATGTTTGTACAGAATAACAGCACGTTTTATTTCGGACAGAGTCAAGTGTTTATACAATTTTTATAAGGAGGAGCATCACGTTTTTCCTTCGCACAGAGTCAAGTGTTGGTAAAATGTTTGTACAGAATAACAGCACGTTTTCTTCCGGACAGAGTCAAGGGTTTATACAATTTTTATAATGAGGAGCATCACGTTTTTCCTTCGCACAGAGTCAAATGTTGGTAAAATGTTTGTACAGAATAACAGCACGTTTTCTTTCGGACAGAGTCAAGGGTTTATACAATTTTTATAATGAGGATCATCACGTTTTTCCTTCGCACAGTGTCAAGTGTTGGTAAAATGTTTGTACAGAATAACAGCACGTTTTATTTCGGACAGAGTCAAGTGTTTATACAATTTTTATAATGAGGAGCATCACGTTTTTCCTTCGCACAGAGTCAAGTGTTGGTAAAATGTTTGTACAGAATAACAGCACGTTTCATTTCGGACAGAGTCAAGTGTTTATACAATTTTTATAATGAGGAGCATCACGTTTTTCCTTCGCACAGAGTCAGTGTTGGTAAAATGTTTGTGCAGAATAACAGCACGTTTTATTTCGGACAGAGTCAAGTGTTTATACAATTTTTATAATGAGAAGCATCACGTTTTTCCTTCGCACAGAGTCAGTGTTGGTAAAATGTTTGTACAGAATAACAGCACGTTTTATTTCGGACAGAGTCAAGTGTTTATACAATTTTTATAATGAAGAGCATCACGTTTTTCCTTCGCACAGAGTCAGTGTTGGTAAAATGTTTGTGCAGAATAACAGCACGTTTTATTTCGGACAGAGTCAAGTGTTTATACAATTTTTATAATGAGGAGCATCACGTTTTTCCTTCGCACAGAGTCAAGTGTTGGTAAAATGTTTGTACAGAATAACAGCACGTTTTCTTTCGGACAGAGTCAAGGGTTTATACAATTTTTTATAATGAGGAGCATCACGTTTTTCCTTCACACAGTGTCAAGTGTTGGTAAAATGTTTGTACAGAATAACAGCACGTTTTATTTCGTACAGAGTCAAGGGTTTATACAATTTTTATAATGAGGAGCATCACGTTTTTCCTTTGCACAGAGTCAAGTGTTGGTAAAATGTTTGTACAGAATAACAGCACGTTTTATTTCGTACAGAGTCCAGGGTTTATACAATTTTTATAATGAGGAGCATCACGTTTTTCCTTCGCACAGAGTCAAGTGTTGGTAAAATGTTTGTACAGAATAACAGCACGTTTTATTTCGTACAGAGTCAAGTGTTTATACAATTTTTATAATGAGGAGCATCACGTTTTTCCTTCGCACAGAGTCAAGTGTTGGTTAAATGTTTGTACAGAATAACAGCACGTTTTCTTTCGGACAGAGTCAAAGGTTTCTAAAATGTTTATACAGAATAACAGCACGTTTTTCTGGCTTTTGGAGAGACATGTTCTGACTTAAAACTGGTTATGTGTTAGCTCCAGTCTAGGAGTATTTCTTCCTAAACAACTGTTCTTTACAATTTTTAAACTCTACAGTCAGTAACCAGTTCTCTAGCCTTCCGTTTATTTTTTAAATACTTTTCCCTCAATTACTTATCTACTAGCCGTCTTCAAGTCATTTTTCAGGTCCTAATATTTACCACACTTTTATTCGAGAGAAATTGAACGTTTTCAGATGCCTGTAGGATGTTATAACTTTTAGAAGTTCCAACTTTTCGGTGAAGAGTTATTTTAATTCAACACTAGTACATACAAATGTTATGGAAAATTGGGACTAGAAAATATAAAAACTTTCTATTTTGCCTTGCTCAGTTTCTCTTTTGAATCACCTGATTCGGCTCGGATTTAATTCATGCGGAAACACGCTGTACGTTTGTGATAGAGGGATATTTCAATTTAAGTAATATCTTAAAAACAATTTTTATGGTTTTGGATGTATACTGATCGACACAGACCTGTCGGTATTGTAAGCTGAATTTCAAAATTACATATTACTTCAACCTTTATTTGTAAAGTTTTGGTAATAGAGGTGTATTTGGGGTTTTTAATGTAAATATAAGAAATAATACAACTCTAATCGTTATAAGCTATTATTTTTTAAGCAGAGCAATACAGATTTACTCAGACGTACTTTACAGTTAAATGCATTCAGTATTAGGTTTTAATTATGGTTTAAACATTTTTTAATATTTTGAAAATAACGATATTAGGTTATTACGAACGAATTCTTAAAAAGTGTTCCATCTATTTTACTCTGAAATAATTGAACATAATAACTAATATTCTGTACTGTAATTAGTTTTATATTTTTTTTCAGTAAAACGTTTTTTTAAAACATTGCTTTTTATAAAATAATTGCAAAGTAATGCTCAAATGTCAGGTATAGATATTTTTAATATGAAAGTCAAACAAAATTCAAACATAATATTTAAATTTACCGTCTTAAATTGTGCGACGTTGGTAAATAATAATAATCATGGTTTTATTACAACGTATGGTTTTATGTAATTATACTTTATGATTATCGAAATTAATTATTCAAATATTATGGAAAAAATAAAAGTTAGTGTTGTATATAAAGATTGTGTTTTTTTTTACTTACATTTAAAACGCTAAATGTTTTTTTACTGGACGTGAGATGTTTAAAATTTTCTTTCCGCACACAAGTTTCCTTTTAAAAATAGATACACCTGTCTTCGATAAACCACACACTTCTCGTAACCCGTTATATATTTATCTCTTCAAAGAATACATTATAGCGTTCACATAAATTGCAATCTATAAGGCATTAAATCAAATCCTAACCTAAAAAAGAGTGGGAGTGTTTCTGAAAAGGTCAATATACAACTCACAAGACTCGAGTTGGCAGTCACCTGACTGATTTATTTCATCAACCGATTCTGTTACATAATTGCTTCATGACCTGTCTTACATAAGATAGTAGCTTTTAAAAGGAACAAGTGTTTTTCTTCCGGTGTGGAGATAAGGAGAATTTTTTTACCATTGGCAATTTGCACTGGGAATGTTCACTAAAATAAATTCCGAAACCCAATCAATAAAAATACCTTTTATATAATTATAGGGATGGGCCGATTCTTGATTCTAGAACTCGTCGATTCTAATAGTACCGAGTAATCGTCGATTTTCGATTCTGCATTGAGGGCCGATTCTGATTCTTGTATTTTTAACTGTTAAAATGTGTGTGTGTTAATTTATATGAAATTTAATTATTTATTAACTATGTCTTATTGAAGTATTAGTTGCTTTGAATAAATTAAACGATTAAATCAAATCTCTACTTTAGATAACGAAAATATTATTATTATAATTTTTGACGCGACAACAAAGACGATCGGAAACATTTCTGGTCCTCTGGTCCTCTTGTCACCGCTTTTCTCGCTCTGTCTCACACTCACTTGGGAGGGTTCGACTCACGCACTCTCCCTCTCTATCACTCCACCCCTTCGTCATTGGTCACCACTACTAGCAACCACTTCACAGATGGGAAAACAAAACTCAAAGAAAAAGTAGTTCCAATTTCTCCAGTAATACAAACTAAAATGGGTATTACTGAAGTTGTATTAAAATACAAATTTTGAACTGAAGTTCATATTTGTAATTTTAAATAAATCATTTAGGCGAGGAAATAAAGCACTAAATCTACGATAATTGGTGCAGTAAATCGGATCAAAATGAGGTTTTTTGCATTCGATTCAGGAAGCCACCATAAAAGTTTGTGAACATAGCCACTTTATAAGAAATCAAAATTGCATCGGTGCATAAGAAAAACGCATTTTTTAAAAGTGCATTCATTGGCTCGATTAACAAAAATGTATAACTCGGTGAATAATCACAGGAATGGGCCGAATTTTAGTACTCGGGTTTTTTGGGGTCGCCGAACACGAATATAATATCCGTAATGACCCCAGGAGTACCTGCGGCCCAGGGCGGATGACATCAACCTCAACTCCTGGAATTTTCCGTAAGTACAATACAAAATTGATCGAAACTCGTTACTCGGGGGGGGGGGGGTTTGGGGTAGCTGAACACGTATATAATATCGGCGATGATCCTCGGAGTACGTCGGGCACAGGGCGGGTAATACCTACGTCATCTCCTGGAATTTTCCATAAATTCGGCTCGAAATTGGTTGAAGTTCGTTAATTTGGGGTTTTTGGGGTCGCTAAACACGAATGTAATATCGGCGATGACCCTCGGAGAACCTAGGGGCCAGGACGGGTAATATCTATATTTCCATAAGTGTAATACAAAATTGATCGAAACTCATTAATCGGGGGGTTTTAGGGGTCGCTGAACACGAATATAATATCGGCAATAATCATTGAAGAACCTAGGACTCAGGATTCAGTTACCCCAAAAATCCCGGAGTAACGAGTTTCCATCTTTTTACAATCTTATTTATTTATTTGACTAAATATAATATGTGACGTCTTTAAAAATTTAAAGAAATTGGTTTGTCTACTGAAGAGTTGGTTGAACACGGTTGTCAACTAATTCTGGCAAAGTATAATGCTCCACTCAGTTTTCGCAAGCCAAATATACCCGATGACTACACACAGAGCAATATTCAGTTAGCAGAGACTTATAGATACAGGATGTATTTAACGGCTGTTGCAAAAAATAAAAAAGTGAACATCGAAAAAATCCTGCCAACTGTAGATGCTTTCTCGCAACATTTGAATCGGGTGTATTTACAAGTCCAGAATTGGTTGAATGGAGAAAATTCTATAAATCCAACAGACTGGGGATGGGCGCTCATCGATAATTCCTTGATCCCCGTAAGGATGACTCAGTCACCCGGTCCCCCCAAATATCAATAGTTTGATATTCTGCGCATGCAAAACCGACTGCGGTAATTCGTGCGGATGCACAAAGCACGGGTTAACATACAACATCGCATGCAAGAATCGTGCTGGGTCAAACTGTACGAATATTGAGAAGTGTTCGGAAGCAGAATCTTATGATAATGTGAATGAAGATTTAGTAGATGAAGAAAATGACAACGAAGAGAATGATTAAGTTATGAAAATATAATTAAATAAAAAAAGTTTATTGAAGGTTTCAAGGTTGTTTTCCTTTATTATATACGTCACATATTATATTTAGTCAAATAAATAAATAAGATTGTAAAAAGGAGATGGAAACTCGTTACGTCAGGATTTTTGGGGTAACTGAATCCTGAATCCTAGGTTCTTCAATGATTTTCGCTGATATTATATTCGTGTTCAGCGACCTGAAAAACACCCGAGTACTAAAATTCGGCCCATTTCTGTGATTATTCACCGAGTTAT
>JBAIZL010000005.1:102102123-102107123 GCA_036971475.1 Prosapia bicincta | reverse complement strand
ATAAGTGAGTTAACTAAATTTGTTTATTAGAAAATGTTTATTAGAAAAATGTCGTTTCGACAACAGGTTTCTCTTCATCAGGTTTGGTTTATTATAAAAAATCTAGTTGCTACAATTAATACTTGAATCAATGGAATACGAGATGGCAAAAATCTTTCCTTCACTTAAAAAAAAGCTGAACTTAAAGTCAAGCGGAATACATTATGGGGAAACATACATATCAAGTACTTAGAATTATTATTATGGAAAAATTATAGGAAAGAGAGAGAAGTGGGTGAAGCTTAAAAATGATACGATTTGAGTCAGGTAACCCTTCTCTAAAATCCGTATAGATTTGATGATACAGACATTCAAAATGAAGAAGAAATCAAAGAGAACAATATTTATTAACATCTGTGTAAATAAAATTTAAGAATGTGTAGAGCGTTGAGAAAAGAGTTTGTGTTTTATAAAAACAGCATTCCTACATTACAGGCACTTGCACGTGTCTATGGTCGAACGTGAGCTAATGCTAATGCCCTGTCAAACCCAGTTACTTAGATTTAGAGTGTCTGATGTAGCCTGTGTCTGCCGTAAAAACGTAGTGTCAGGTAACTAGATTCAAGCAGCGTGGAGCTACGCTTACGTACAGTATTGATTTATATCTGTGTTCAGTTTTACTACAATGGTCGTTAGTTATAATTTTACGCCAAGAAAATAGGTTATAATTTAATTAAGGCTCTAACACTGTAGCATGAAACAATTACTTATACAGACACTAAATTAAAACTGAAAATTATAAACAACTATTTTACCTTGGGTTTAGCGATTAAATACAGTTCGCAACTTCAGGACGACCCTGAATGAGAAGGTACTTGTACAATAATTCGCTTTATTTCTCGCAACTTACTCATTAGGGTAGAGGTTCTCAATCTTTTTCAAATACTGTAATGCTTAGTGAAAAATTAAAACATTGTGAACCCCCATCTTGTTGGGAGGGCGGTTAAATTAAAAACATTTTAAAATAAAAAATACAATATATTTGAAACGCATTAAAAAAATTACTAAGAAGGATAAGCTTGCTCTTTTTACATAGTTCCTCAATGTTACAACCTTGCGTTATTGAGAAACAGAAGGAAATAAAGATGGTTCAATTTTCCATTAACCTGCCCCCTGCGTACTACCTGAAAATTTTCGGGCTCCACAAGGGGTACGCGTACCACAGTTTAGGACCCCTGCATTAGGGTACTGACATCTATGTAATTTTCATTAATATAACAGAGCGACCATTATGTTGTAGTATAATTTCGTTTATCTGATTGTCTCTTTTTGGAAAGCTAGACGTTAAATTCAGTCGGTCACAATGATTACTGCACACTCCGGTCTTTAAATATTTATTCAAACAATTATTACATTAATCAAGTGTGGGATGGCTCTTAGAGTGTTCTAACACGCCTCTTCCTCTTTGTGAATCTGGATAGTTTTCTGCCAGGGTTCCGTTTAACATTTTCATTCCACTTCTCATGTGACTTTTACCGTTCTTTTAAATTTCATTACATTCCGACTATCCATTGAGCCTTAGCATTAGACGTGGATAAACACCCCTAAATCCTTTATTCGCATTAGGGTTAGTAATCCCCAAGTCCAAATACAAAGGGGGGTTTCCGTGACACATGGGTTTTGTTTAGGGCAGGACGAATTTTGGTCATTACAATCCTGACTTCTATGTCGCAGAATCGATGTGAATTACCTCCTTCTGTAGGTAATTCAGGATAGAGAAAGACTGAATGAATGTTTCACCGCTGCTTCGGTGTCTGTACATATTGGCATGGGACACATTCCTGAGCGTTTTTGATAGAAATAAAGCTTTCACTGCCGCTTGAATATCAAATACAACGTTTTTAATTTGGATATTTCTCAGATACTGACCAAAGTTTAAGATAGGATAACGTTCTGCATTTGGAGACAGAGTAACGTATGGAGCATCATGTAATTACTCTGTAGTAATATCTATTCACCAGTCGAAAACATTTGGCGAGATCACCAATGATACAAACAAATCATTCAATTTCAGGATATAATAATTTTATTTGTTTTTCTTTATCTCATAAAAGTTGTGTACTAAATAGTGTATGAAAAATCTACTCCCTGGTTTATAAACCTCATGATTTTTGTTTGAGCAATATCGGAAGCAGCATCGGCTCTACCAGGGTTAATTTACCCTGCTCTTTTTGATATTTTACCCCAAATACTCTTTATTGAAAACTACATAACAAAAAAGCCAGTATTTTTAAAATGCTTTCCATTTTCCGTACTATTTCGTCTCTCAACTTTACAAAATTCTTATTTTCTCGTTCTCTTACTAAACCGTTTACAATATTGAGAGATATTACCTACCGATCGCTTGTAATGGTGGAGTTAATATAAACGAGATAAAAATTCTTTATGATGTTGATAACCCCAAGGTCGATTTATCACGCTACATCTATAGCATAAGTTTAAACTACTGCAGGGTTTTTCCAAGCTACCAAATGGAACGAATGTAATTTTAATGGTGAACATAAAATTCTTAGCCTGCTTTTGATCTTCTACCTAAATAACTTTAATATCTTGGTTTATGTTTTGTATCGACTGCGTCCTTATTTTGGACTACAGCTGAAGGAAGTATCATCAAAGATTGGTATATTATTAGTCCTTAATAGAGATTAGATAAGACTCTTCCCAGATGATGTTTATTTCCACTTTAATTATTAAGTAAAACGTGATACAAATTCTCAAAATACTTCTTGGTAAGTACCTTTTTATTCTGGTTTGGATAGGTTATATCAGTTTCTCAGAATCAATGTTCATCTGCCAGTTGGTATTTTCAGCCTCTCTTGAATCAAGAGATTCTTTTCTCTTGGAGCAAATATCTAACGTTTAAGCATGAGTCTTGGAGCAACCAATAACATCGGTAATGTGATCTAAATCTGAGATCTTACCGATCGTTGATAATGAGGCTGACTATGAAAGCGTCCACTAATAAAATGTTAGTTTGGAAATTTAATTAAGTACGATTGTTGCACTCCCATTCGTTATATTTTTTTATGCTTAGTTTTAAGAAAAGTTCACCAATGTATACTATCTTAGAGTCTTTTTTTTGCAGGGACACTTTACAAAAAAGCTGTTTAAAAAACGCTTTGGAGGTACATTTCAAGATAACAAGAGAGTCCCTTACACTTTTATATCGATAACTTCAGTAATCTTCAATAAGGGTTTGGAATATTATTCTTCTGTTGCTGAAAACAATCGATACTGTTTAGACTATCGTTATACACTAGTGTTAAACTCTAGTGTTTCTCTTGCATCTCTTGGAACCCTGGAACTCTTTAGGATAGTGCAAACGCTATATTGCAGTGTGTAGGTAATGGTGGTTAATAATACACGTATGACTGAGTGGGTGCCTGAGTGGGTGGGTTGCATGGGTGCTTTGGGTTAGGTGTTGAAGTGTTATAGAATGTATCGGTAGCTAATGTATTAAATCGTTCCAGAACAAACTTGTGTTGCATATATAAACGTTTTTGTAACTGAATTATTGGCAAATACAACAGAATTAATAATCAGAAAGGAAATCTTAATTAAAATAAAAATATACCCTGACTACCTTCCCCACCACAAAAAAAAGTACTGTGTTGCAGCATTATGCACTTGCAACTGTTAAATTCTAATTCAGAACTCCTTTTCTATCTTTCGGTACAAAGTCAAATTGTGCAATTATTATTTTTACCTTCTTCTTTAATCCTCTTCAACAAGAATTTAAAAAATATTAGAAAATGGTCTTATAATTTCTAATGCGAATTTTCATAAGGTAACCCAATTATTTTGATAAATCGTTCTCACAAAGAACATAAACAGCCATTGAAGTAGTTTATGGTTGCGGTCAAGGCACGCGACTTCCGGAGCGAGGTCGCGGACGGACGGACGTATCAAGGTAGGAAGAGGAACGGGGAAAGGGCGTGACGCGGCGACCACTAAACACCAACATTTTCGTTTTAGAAATAACACATTACAATGGCGTCACATTACCTGCACCTCGTAAAGCCAATGCTAGCGCCGTATGGAGCCGGCGACGACGTAGGTTGCACGGCCTACTAATCGCTACTAACAAGTCACCGTTCCCTATACATTGGAAAACATAACTTTTTTTTTTTGTATAACTAAATATCATAATCTGGTACTTTAAGGTTATATTTAAACATAACTGTATTTGAATGATGTATGCTATAATACAGTGCGTGGATTTCTGAAGAGTTTTGTTACTTGGCGATTGCTAACGCACTTTGTGCACTTTCACTATAAAATGAAAACATTTATAGCGACGCCTACAAAACCTATTGGATGGAGATAAATATGCAATTTTGAATCAGTATGATTTCTGATAGATTAATAGCGTCAGTATAACTTCCGCCAGGTTACGCTATAAGTCACCTCAAAATAAATTAAATGGTAAAATATGATTTCATACATCAGCTGATTTTATCATTCACCACGTTGGTAGGTTATCTTATTACGTTTGTGACTAAAATTTCATTAAGTTTTTTTAAAGTTTTAAATATTTGTTGTGAATGTACTTGTATTTTATATGCATATTCATAATGAGATGTAAAATTGTTTTCATGCTTGATAAGGGCAACAAACTAGTAGTAGAAACGTTGCACTAAATAAATAAAATTTCGGCTCGATATTCAACGGTTTATCGTTTATTAAATAGTTATCCTGAGTGCTCAAATAAACATGAACAGCTGATTTTATGTTATACGTGATGCTGTAAAATAACTGTTTCAACATGTAGGTTGTTACATTATTTATTGAAAATTGTTAAGGAAAAACAATATTATTGTATTGTTTTGATCAGTTAATGAAATTTTGTTAACGAAAATCTGAGGTATAATTTTAGTTTTATATTTTAATAAATTGTGTACTTGAATTTTAATTAAATGAGCATTTATCTTCTTATTTTCCAACTGGTCTCCTATGACACT
>JBAIZL010000005.1:102079623-102094623 GCA_036971475.1 Prosapia bicincta | reverse complement strand
TAGAGATACAGCTGTATTATTAATGTATTCCTTACTGGCCTCGAAGGAACGAATAGTGGACACTGGTAGCTTAAGTTGTGGTTTATTCTGAATCATTTCATATTTTCCAGGTTCCTCACATTTTTCATCATCTCTAATTTTAAGTGGTTATGTTTGAAATAAAACAAGGCCAGAGGGTAAGGGGCCGTCGCTGCAGCATATTGTTTCCACTATTGACTTTTTTTCATTAATTTGACCTATTAAAACTAAAAAAAGCATTGAATACATACATACACACACACACACATATATATATATATATATATATATATATATATATATATATATATATATATATATATCGCAATATGTATTCTTGTGAATTAATAAAGAACAGTACCAACATAATCAGGAACATTAAACAATTAAAATTAACATATGTGCAAATTAGATCAAATAAATAGTTATGCCAAATCAATTACAATGTTGTTAAACTTTTATTTTGCTACCCTAACATTACAAACACTGAATATAGTATCAAATTTAGATTTGACCTGTATTTGTTCATTTATCAACTCATTATTAGTATTATATTTATGTATTTCTAAAGCTTTATAAATATTCATTCTCAGGCCTTTGTTAATTTGTTTTACAAGTATCATATTATCTATATTAGGAAGTATGTGATTATTATTAATACAATGACTAGCAAAATTTGATTTATAAATTTCTGGCTTTTTATATGCATTAAAATGCTCTTTATATATATATATATATATATATATATATATATATATCTTCAGGGTAGCTTATCTAAGGTTCTACTGGAGTCATCCATCTTAAAAGTTATGTACTTAAGGTAAATGTCGTAAAGTAATTTTTGTTTCCATTTTTTTCGAAATTGTGTTCGACAGGAGTCCCCGACGGTCGTCATATCCTCATAGATGCGGCTGGCCCACGCTATCTTATGAGTAAGAAAAAGTATTCGATAATGGACAAAATGTACCTGGCGATGCTGAGGTACATCAGGAAGGCGGAAAAAGTATGTAATTTGGTGGTCTACTCCACAAAGATTATATACAAAGCATGTAATGTAAACAAAATTATTTTAAAATCTATTATTACAACGGTCAACAAAAAATTTAAAAAAATATTTTAGTTACTCAAATTGAATAATTAAAATAATATAAATAAAGAAACATAACCTATGCGTTAAAACAGCTGCTCTATAACATAACCTATAACACAAATCAGTTGTTTATGAAATCATATATAATTATTTATTTTAAGCCAAATGGGATATGATAACTAAATTACCCCTTTTGTGAGAAGGTTTTATCCCATATATAACTAAAATTATGTCATTAAATTTAACTTATGAATTAATATTTGAAAAATTTGCATTAATTTAAAGTGTTATCCACTACAAGGTTAAAAAAATGTTATTGAACTTGACTGTAAGAATAAAAAGTATTTTACTAACGATAAAAAATTTTAACAAAATATAAATGTAAAGAGAGTGTGAACCATCATATGGAATTGAAAAATAAAACCTATTAAGAGATAATTTTGTTATATATTTTTGAATATCTGAAAAAAAATATCACGTATTTAACTCTATCAAGTGTAGATTAGTAAATTTAATTTTTACAAAATCAAATCCATCCTTACTAGATAGTCTATTTCGCAGCTATATTCTAACAGTATAACATTGTGCTCTGTTTTATTTTAAAGAATTATCTAAACAAAACCTGTATTTCGTAAATGAGTTTTGTCCATTTGTTCACATTTCTAATTTCTGTGCCGTTCTAACCAAATTAAATTACTATTTCTGTGTTACGTGAAATTCTCTTCATAGCAAAGTAATATTTTAACATATTTTGTTTTCTATATAGACTACGTGTAGTTTGTTAATAGGTATAATGTGTTTTTAATATTTAAAATATGATTTTAATGTTTGTTTTGAAGCCAAAAACGTAAAAACTTTCTGCAGTAAAAAATATGTTTTGTGTGCGTTTTAATTAATATTGTTTTTTCTACAAATATTTGACTTACAATAAAATAATAAACTCTACTTCTCTGCAAATATTAAAACACTGTATAGTTATATAAATGTTCTAAAAAAGTTGTGTATAAACTACGTTTATTGTTATACTATGAAAACGTCTTTTTTTTAAACTTTGCTACTTTAAAGTTGAAACACTCAGCTGTAAAACGTTCGAAACTTTTCAATATTACATCTACTGTGTCAAAATCTTACTCAGTCTAAATGGAGCAGGTATTTAAGAAGTAATAGACTTGTACAGGTTACTTTGTTAAATTACCTATACTTTATCATAGCAAGCGCGTTTGTCTGATGGCTGTTTACCAATAGCTAGCCGACATGGGCCTTGCTCTCGGCAGACAGATGCAATCAACTCTTCAGAGGTCACACATTAAGGTCATGGTGGCTGTTTAGATCTTTATAATAACAGTAATGATTCACGAACGTTACGTTACAGCTTGACTCATAAATAATACAATAGCGCTAGATTAGTTAGCAATAGCTAAGGTTAGCTCGGATTAGTTGGCAGTGTTAGTGCAAACATAACCTCAATGTAAGGAACACAAAGCAGGTGTTTTCAGAACGTAATTACTGTCTTTTATGCGAGCGTTCTATGAATATTTCTAAAAGTGTTTCAAACTACTTGTCGTAAAGGGATGTCAGCTTGGATCATTAGGATCCGAGGTAAGAGATCCGTAACCGATAATAATATGACGGGGGGGGGGATCAAGGAAAAGCTTTGTAAGTGCTGATAGTCTTTTTCTGTTGCTACTGACCATTAACTTTCCGAGGTGAATAAGTCTACTTAGGGCCTGGTTATTCTTCTTCTGCCTGTAGGGGTAATCTTTAGGAGGTTTTTGTCCATAATGACAATTAAACTTAGTGAGCACAACCCTTACGTAGCCTTCTCTTTCTTCTTTCATCCAGGTAGTCCCCTATTTCTGATCCTCCCTTTCCTGAGATCTTGTCTTGATTTAATTATCTTATAAATATCGTTTCACAAGACATCACCAAGGTATTATAACTTTCTAAAGATCATCCCTTTATCCAACCAGGCCAGTCACGTTCTAAAGCCCAATTATTCCAAGCATGGGTTTTTATAACCATACCTAAATAGACCGTATTTTCTATACATGAGAAATAGACCACAAAATAACTATCTAATGGATGCTGTTCGTTTGACGCTAAAATTTTATTTTTAAAAGTAGAAAGGTATTTTTGACCAAATATGCATTGTAATCTAACAGTAGAAGGGATGTAGAAAGTTTGAATATAAATGGTAAGAGGTTAGACTTGACGGTATAACCGAAAGTGGTAATGGTTATACTTTTGATATAAACATGAAATACGATTTGTCTTTTAATATATGAAATATATTACAAATATAATATATTATATTAGGTTATGTTATTATTATATAAAAATATTATTTTTATATTTATATTTAAAAATATAGAATTAAATATATGTCTTAAAAACATACATCAAACAAAAAAGTTGAAAAATCCTAAAGTTGAGAGAATTATTCTTTTAAGGAAATCAAAATGAAAAGCCAAATGCGACGAATAAAACACATACAAAAGACTAAGATTAACTTAATAATCAAATGGTAAACAATAGCCTGAGTAAGGACTGTAATTCAATAAATAATCAATTTTTCTTTGAGTAAATCAGTTGATTAATACTGAATTGTATTGGTGATTCCAAAGTGGTAAATTCATTGACATACTACTGCCAGAATTAAAATGTTTACAATTTATCTGGCCTTTGAACTGTTTGACAGGGCAATCTAAACTGTCCGTCGGTGTGTGATGGCTTTGCCTTGTTTAGAAGATGACTAAGCGATGAATATTTACGAGGCCTGATATAACTTCATCATGCAATCTTTAAAATTTTATTGATTGATATTTTCAAAACTGGACGGATGTTCGCTTTTAAACGTTAGTGGTTACAAAATATTGCAAGTAGATAGAGGAAGTTGAAAAAATAATTCAGTCAGTTTAGTGAGTACATCGAATTTTTCTGCAATACAGCACACATTATTAATTGATTTCTGATACAAACAAGAAATCTACCCCCAGATATTCAAGGGTAAATCAAACACTGGTTGATACAGCGACCAATAATTTTTATTGTTTCATCTTAATGTTTAGAATAAAATCTAATTATGTTTTTACTGAAAAGTTTGAAAAATCTGAAAAATTATATAGGTCAAACGTTATAACCTGGCTCTTTACTCTTAGGAATTGTGTAATCGACGTCTATAAAATGTCAGACATGGTCGTAATTCCTCATCGTGGCCATATATCGCGGCCTATCCGACCCAATCCTTAGAGAATCCTATTAGACCGCTTCCATGAACTCCCTACTTATATTTGTTTTTTTCCATACTATACATTACACACTATTAATAAGTAACAAAATAATGAGTCAACCCTATCGAGTAAACGGTAGTCCAAAGGTAGATGTTTCTGAAAATAACCTGCGTGCACTTCCACCCTCCCCTGGTCTTCGACCTCCCGCCAAGGCCCGCAACCCCCAGTGTCAGCTTTTAACATTCAACCTATACTTGAAATTATACTTTTAAAAAGTTTTTTAATCCTAATTTAACATTTTTACATTTGATTACTTATAATTTAATTACTCCTTTGTCTTGGTAGCGTTCTATCTATTATGGACTATATTTGGTTATTTCTAAAATTAAGGATATTAAAAATGTAACAAAACGAAGATTTTTATATTGTTTCTGAAATTAAACTTTTAATAAATATTTTTAGTTTCATTAGAAATAAAATAATTGAAAAATGTAATCTAAAAAAATCCTATATTACAGACAGGAAAATAAACAATTCAAACGAAATCAAGACTCTTTATCTTTATTATCACCTCATATTTATCTGGCTCAGTATTTTATTTCAACTGTAAACCTCTTACCATCTATCATACTTTTTGATTTCCATCTTTTATAGATTTTATGATTTGTATAATTTATTTTCATCTTTTGTTTGATTTTCCATCTGTATTGTTCTTAACCGTTTATATATTTTACTTTGTTTTATAGTCTCCTTTCTTTCATTAGCAATAATTCTTTTCATTATTACATTTGATATATAATTTTAACTTATCCAAGACCTTTGAATATTTCTTTAATTGTGTCTAATATACTGTGAAATAAAACTTTTTTGTCATCTTGTACGATAAATCATAAAATTTCGCATTAGTAGTAATGACTAATAGTTAAATAGATCTAGACATCAATAAAAGTCGGGGAAGATTGTGAAGGTAATAATGAGTTATTTTTACGTAAAATAGAACTATGTTCCAAATTCTATGTTTAGGATTATTTAGTAATGAATCCTGCGTTTGTATGTTACTTGCTTTTATCCACTATTATTGTCAAATTCGAAACTTCAACAATTTACATACCTTACAAGTTCTAGATATCTTCATTTAATTTTAATTCAATTCCTTTTATTAGCTCACAGTCTCCTGAAATATATAAATCTTGTACCAATTTTAAACCGTTAATAAAATACGTTTTTATTCATCCAATCTAGTTTAAATACATTTTTAAAACCTATAGCGGATGACAATTGATGTCAATATAGTTCTTTCATATAGTTATTCAAAAATTTGAAGGGTCTAGCTCGGATTCGAACCGAGTATCTTCATGTTCAATCTCTAGCGCTTTGACACTGAACCAACTTTCCCATAACTAGAAATCTACTTCTCAAAGATGTACATGATATTTTCTTTCGCCCCATCTGGTTGTCGTCCTAACCTAAATTGTACAACCTTAAATTGTTGCCACGGGTACCACACAATATCATAAATAATGCTCTAGGATTTAAAATGAATTAAAAGAACAAAATAAACAAACAAACTTGATGAACGCTATCAAACCTTGCTTCACAAACGGACAATGCGAAAGGAAATCGAAAAGAAACTACAACACAATGTAAGCTACGAAAAAAAGAAAATGTATAAATAATTAAAAAAAAATAGTAGCCTCTGTTGATTTAAGTAGGAATTGGCTTAAAAATAAAAAATAAAATATCACTTGTTTAAAATATAAACCTAGTCTGCTATATGTTTCTATATACTATATAACGAATCGTTATTGACACTCTAAACAATTCTGTCCTATATTGTATTTACATATACCATTAATGGCAGGAAACGCTAACAAAACGAAACTCCTAACAATCGTACAATACATCTGATATTTATAATAATAATGGTAAAAATAATAACAAAAGATTCGTACACATATATTACAGAATAATAATGCAAATGAATATAATGACGTAACCAACAATTAACACATAATAGAATTACTTTTATTAATAATAAAATATTGGTAAATAAACAAGACTTCTAAAACAAAATATTTTTCAGCATATAATTTAAATAGACGTTTACTGTAGATGTTTCCATTCTCAGCAAAATCACAAGAACTGTTTTTTTTCATTTGTAAATTATTTGAACTTTTTTTCAAGCACTATAATTTAGTAATGAAATATACTTTAGTAAAATTACATTTCTAACAATTCAAAAGAGACTATTCGGTTGAACAATGTCCATTTCCCTGGCTACCGTCCAAGGCTTGTCCCGCAGTGCAACATCCTCTGACACGCCCAAGCGGCAGCCTTGAGTTGATTTCACCACACCATCTCTGGGTAAGTACATCTGGAACAGAGATCAAGCGGGGAATGTAATCCTTGGGTGTATGCGTGCTATAAATTTCCACTGTCATAACACAGAACTTGCTTCAAGTCTAGCGTAGTCACAGCTTTGATAATGTAACCTATCCCAAACTTTCAAATTTTACAAAACTGACAATTTGACACTGAAGTGGGACACTAAGATTTGACTCAAAAAACCTACATTAGCCTCTCAATTTAAACGCCATTTTTTCACTCAAAGAAGAAGTAGAATAGTACTCTGAGCTAGTTATAACATCCTCTTGAAAACTAAATATCAATTGTACGCGTATGTACAAGGATACAACAAATTTTATCTTTATGTGTAGACAACTCAAACGTAATTGCGTTCAATTATTTTAAAGTAATAAAGTTTAAGTTAGAAAATATTCATTCTTAGAAATTCAGTATAGCAGTAAAGGTGGACGCACATGTATAAACACTCTGCAGACTCAAAAAGATATTATGCAATCTAGACTATTTAGGCAATCTAATTTCGGGAATAAGCGTGAAACCGTAGAACTGCAGCACCACTAAAACATACGGAAGTAAGCTGGAGAAAGAAAATGTAAATATAATTTATTTTTGAGATAAATTGTTTTGAGATATATATTTTCACTTTTATTCTCAAAAAGAAATCGGTGGGCATACATAAAGGCACTCGTTAGACGTAAATTCTAACTTTCAAATTAATTTGTGAAAAAACTCTAAAAGCCTTGTTTTGTGATTTTCTGTCGTAATAATTGTTTTTAAAATAACAATATTTTAAAGGATTTTTGCTTTTATTTCAAGACAGTATGTAACACAAAGAATGAAACGTTAACACTTTATAAGAAAAAGCACGTTAGGGCATACGTATAAACACTACGATAATATATTTCGTTAGTTATTTAAATCGGTAATTGCCACCCCGTTTATAATTTATGTGTAGAAGAAAGATTTTAATGCTGGAACCTATAAGTAAAAGAGATGACGGGGGAAATAATTGAGTGTTTTGACAGTATAGATTACATAGACGTACTGATCCTTTTAGGCGCCTTAGAGAGGTCTAATCATGACTAAACAATGACAAATAATAGTCTGTGTCAATTATTCATTTATTCAGGTTTAAATTTAACTACATAAACTAAAAGAATAATAGAATTTATGCAATTTATTTTTTTACTTGTAAGCCCAACCTGTAACAAAGTTGTGCTTTTAAATGGTTATTTGTTTTTATAAGTAGTAATATTTTTACTTTATAATGGACATGAAAAATTGGGTAAATATGAAATATCATTACAGTTAAATTATAAACGCATTAACAAATAGTTAGAAAGGCTTCCTTTTCCTAACTAGGAGAGATTCAATAAATAATATAATTTTCAGAAACTATTGAAATAATGAACATTTCTATTAAAGTGCCATAAATACACTCTTTCGGATATCCGGTGGATTGAAATGGTTTTACAAACGAAGGAAATTTAATAATACATTTTATCATCTCTCAAATACATACACAAAAATTTTTCTAAATTAATTGAAGTTTTATTTTTATTTTAAATAAATATTTAGTTTTAAACTCGCTCGAATCTAGAGTACTCAGATTAAGTTCTTCCATTAAAAAAATATGACTAAAAAATTTCGAAAAATCAGAATAACTCTTTGTATTGTTCACCACTGTGGCTGCATTACCTTCCCCTCTACCCATCTCAAGTCTTTTTTTATATCTTGTGAATTACACATGTATATATTATAACATAAAGTACGTGGCTTTAGAGTAAATTCAGTTAGTTGCTAAAATAATTATCTGTAGGATTAGCAAAGAAAGACACAAACTAGTTTTGTAAAGTAGCAACAAAGCAGGTACCATCCATTATCCTTTTCCGGGAAACCTATAAACTGTGTGCCGACAATTTGACAATAGAAGGGTCCAAACTTATTAGGACGGGAAAATCCACTGATCAATATAATGGAAACTGTTCGTTAGATGGAAACTGTGGGAACTTACAAAGAACACATTGGTTGTGGGAGAGATTAGGCATTTCAATAAAAACTAAATGATCGGGAGAATTGGGGAAGTTTTAAGGGAACTCCAGAAGAGGCCAGATGGATTGGTGGGGACAAAAGATGGCAGTGTTGTAAAAAGAGTAATTAGTTGAATCAAGTAAAGAGTTTTTTTTTGTTTATAAGTAAACATTATAAAAGTGCGACGTAAAAGTTCTTTTAGTATTAAGAAAGTAGGTTTTTGTGTCATGTGTAAGCGCAGAAGGTAACCAAGGCCAAGATTCCAGGAGCTTTACAAAACTATAAGTATTAATTGGATATAAGTGTAGCCAACAGAATTTATATTTAGTAAAGTTCAGAGCAAATTTTATTTCATTACAATTTATCAAGAATTATCTAGTTTCACCATTTCTAATTTAAAAAGCAAAGTTCCCGTATAAGCGACTCGAGAGCAACTATAAAATTTTAATACTGAATTTATTATCTTTATTATGTTATTTTATTTGAAATCTAAAGCATCAAAGTATACCTTTATAATTGTAATGCTAGTTAAGATAACAATCGTGTCACTGCAAAATATTAATATAAATTTAGTATAATGTGTAAAGAAATAAATGCAAGTGATGTTTAAAATTTATAAGATTGTTAATTCTTTATAAACCTGAAAGTGTGACATTAGATAGGTAAGGTAAATAAATAACATTAAAAATAAATTATAATTATAACAAAAGTTAAGTTATAATATATATATATATATATATATATTTATATATATATATATATATATATATATATATATATATAATTAATAAATTAAAAATATTTCAAAAACAAGAATACTTTTAATGAATATATTTATTCAAAGTTTTTCGCCGATAAAATAGTATCAGCATCTTCAGGAAAATAATTATCTAATAAAATACTTTTACAAAATTAAATCATACGTACTACAAAGAATCATATGTTTATAAGTATTGCACTTTATGTAAATTTTTCTATAACATCAATGACTTTATAAATAGTTTGGTGCCTTGATCTCACTTGAATTTGTTTATCAATTAATTTGTCTTTAACTTTATGCTTATAAATTTCCAATGTTTCAAATATATTCATTTTTAATCCTTTATTTAATTCTTTTATTAATTTCATATTTTCTATTTCCGGAAACTCATGTCCATTATTATTACAATGCGTAGCTAAATTGGATTTGTATATGTTTGGTTTGATATAAGCGTTTAAATGTTCTTTGTATCTTTCTTTTAATTTATTTTTTGTTTGTCCTACATATAATTTATTACAAGTTTGACATTTTATATTATATACTCCATTTCCTTCGTGCATATTATTTAGATTTTTGTTATTGTTTATTAAATTTGTAATTTTATTATCAGTTTTATATGCAATTTGTAAATTTTTTTCTTTAAATAATCTTGTAATTTTATTTATTTCGTTACCAGTGAATGTAAAAGTTGTCCAAATATTTTCTCTCTTATTAGGTACAAAGTTATTTTCGAGTTTCTGTTTTCTTATTATATTATTATTTAATTTATCTATAGTTTTTCTTTTATATCCATTTTCTAAACCAATTTGATATATTATATTTTTCTCTTTTATTTGATCATTCAAGTTCATTGGTATTTTGTTCATTCTATGTAGTAAATTATAAAGCGCTGTAATTTTTTGGTTGTATGGATGGTTTGAATAATTAGGTATTATTTGGTTTGTCTACGTCGGTTTTCTATATATATTATATTCAAATGAATCTTTATTTCTAGTAATTGTAATATCTAAATAATTTAGTTTGTTTTTTAATTCAAATTCATGAGTAAATTTTATATTTTCGTGTATATTATTTATACATTTTAATATTTTGTCAATATTTGAACCATTATTATTTGATATGTATAATCCATCATCTACATATCTAAACGAGTGTCCATTTTGATCATATGTTTTAATAATCTCATCTATATCAATCTCTATATTTTGTAAAAATATTTCCGATAATATGCTGGACATTGGAGAGCCCATTGTTAATCCATCCTTTTGTTTATAAATTTTATTATTATATAAAAAATAATTTTGATTTAATATGATTTTTAATGTATTTATTATTTCTTGTGTTAATGTATTATCTTTTTGAAATGTATCTATATTATTTTTTATTATTTCAAGTGTTTTCATTATAGGTATGTTATTATACATGATAGTAACATCAAATGATATTAATTTTGTATTATTATCAATTTTAATATCTTTTAATTTTTCAATAAGTTCAATCGAGTTTTTTATATTATGAGTATTATTTAATTTTACCTTATCTTTAAGTAAGAAAGCCAAATATTTTGAAATTTTATAAGAAGGAGCAGTTGTAAAATTAACTAATGGCCTAATTGGTTTATCGTCTTTGTGCAACTTAATTAGTCCATTTAATCTTGGAATTTTAGGATTCTCATGTATGTAATTATTAGTATATTTTTGATTAAATAATTTAGATGATGTTTTTATTATATTTTTTTATTTCATTTTGATATTTGTCTGTGGGATCTTTGTTTATTTCTGTATATTGGTTTTTAGATATATAATTTTCAGTTTTATTTATATGTTCTTGTTTATCAATAATAACTACAGCATTACCTTTATCAGCTTTTGTCAAAATAAGATCATTAGTTTGTAATTTTTGTTTAATTTGATGAATTTGCGAGTATTGTTTTATGTGTGTATGATTAGTTTTCTTATTTTTAATTAACTTTATTATTTCATGTGATGTTTTTATTAGCATGTTTTCTTGTTCCTCTACTTTTAATTAGATAATTAAATAATTTATTAAATAATAATAATTATTATTATTTAATAATAATTTATTATTAAATAATTTATTAGATAATTATTTTCCTGAAGATGCTGATACTATTTTATCGGCGAAAAGCTTTGAATAAATATATTCATTAAAAGTATTCTTGTTTTTGAAATATTTTTAATTTGTTAACTATATTACCAGAAAACATATCACCATATTTAATATAATATATATAGTGGAGTATGAGCTGATTTTTGTGTTGAGTGTGAGTTCGTGAACGCGCAAGTGACTTAACTAAACTTTATTATTAACTAAACATTTGATAAATAAGAAAAATTATATTGTTATCAATATACACCCGGAAATGTTTAGTTAATGAAACTAGTGATGAAGACAATTTTATTTTACTTCAGCAACGAACGTCTAGTAATTGTAGTTTTGCAATAAAAATACTTAATATTTAATGTAGTAAAACAAAATTTACATGGAAGCTTCAAGCGGGAACGATGTAAGGAACTATAGATTTGGTACCGGAATGCTAGGAGAAAACATCCCTCAAGTTTACGGATCAAATCCGTGACCCTTTACTCACTTTTAAAAGTATGGTCCTTATATGAATACGTGGGTGGATGATTGATTGAATATTTTTCCGTATAAGGTAAAGGTCTAATAGTTTACCCTCCCCTACTACTGCAATAGGGAAAGAACAATACCTTTGGGGTGTTGTACCAACGGGATAAATATAAATAACCTTTCACTTTAAATCGACGTCACAAGTAGCTACTCTAAGTGACAACCATTTTTAAGTCTTTACCTAATAAGGGAGAAAACTTTCTCCAAAGGCGTAAACGTATTCAGAAATATTACTTTAGACAGATGCGAATGTCGATAATAATAAAAAATCCTCCGTTGATTAAAGTGTCGATTCTGATTCTTATCTTTTTAACTGTTAAAATTCGTGTGCTGTATAATTTATTGGAAAAATAATTAATTATCAACTGTTTATCATTTTTGCATTATTTGCTTTGAATGAATTTAACCATTAAAGCAAATGCCGATTTGAGGTAATAGAAATATTATTTTTGACGTAACAATAAAACGATTGGAAGCATGGCTAGTCCGCTTCTTTGTATCGTTTATCCGATATATTTGTCATATACTCATAGATCAAAGTTGGACATTAAGTGCAGCCTATTAAGTTAAAATGGAACTTTTAAAATGCAGCACCATATGACAAAGATGTTAACTAAATTCATTATAAGAAAATATCATGTACGCCTATATATATAACTTAAAAGAATCGAGAATCGAATTTAGAATCGATAATTGGAAGAAATATTTTAGAATCGAACATTTTAGGAATTAACCTACCCCTAATATTAACAAATTTCAACCTTTAACCAATAATCTGTTTTCCTAAATGAAATTGACTCCTTTCAAATGTAAGCCCTAATTTAAAGTAATCATGATCCGTCAGTACAGCCACACAAACTCTAAACCTTACGATTCATAAATCTAAACTCTAAATTCTATTACTATTTATAACTTAGAATTTGTTTAATTATACTTACTGAAAATGGTTTATTTATCATTAAACTGAGTAAGTGAAATTACATTATTGACAGTATTTTGGAGTTGAATATTGTTTAATTAGAAGTAAATTATTATGAATGCACAGGATATATGACGTAACAGACTTTAGTTCATGTTTAAAATAATAATACATGTTGTATACGTTTATGTTACATATTCAAGCACAACGTTGAAAACATGACAGACTATAAAATCCAATCAAAGAACCTTCACTCATCCCATTCAACTGTACACGACGGCTACGCCCTATATGATTCACTTATCTAAATGGCCAAACAGGTTTTCTAGATCCTTATCTTTCTTTGATCGCTTGCTCTTAGCTTGTTGGGTTGTAATTGTTGTATCATTGCGTAACAAGTTTTAAATAAAAAACGTAGCTCTTGTAAATTTTAATTTACATTTCATGATTTTAGCCTATTTGTTTTTCTAAAAATTTAGGTTATGGTATTTATTCTAAATAAATTCTTTACTGCACTGAAGTTTTAAATTGACTAAAAGAGTTTGAGTGTAGAAAGGCTTCTATGAAATGTCGCAGTGTTATAGGTTTTTGTAGACAAAGACCAATAAAGGGACAAAAATAGGAAACAGCAATAATGTTAAGTAATAAACTAGTTTTATTAAAAATTATGTTTCTACATTTTTAAAAATAAATTAACAGTAATACTTGAATAATCGATAAGTACTTATCTGTTTCGATCAGTACTCGTATAAAGTATTTATTAATTATACTGTATTTAAAACAGATTAGTGGATTTTGATTGCTAAAAAAGTTTTTAATAATTTAAAGTTAGAACAATTTTTTTTAAAATATAACATTTTTATCTGTTTTTGTGGTTTCTAGAAAAAACGAAAAACTTAACCGAACGAGTGTGTTTTTGCGGCTAAGGAAATGTTTGTTATAAATTATTTAGAAAAGAATTTTCTCAGTACTTTTAGATTTAATGTCAGGATAGCTATTTATTTTGTCCTCATTTATATAAACATTTAAACCTTGCAAAGAAGTGAAAATAAAATTTGTTCACTTTTGCTTGAGATCTGGCTTTCTTCAAATACGTGACTTTCCACGTGAGCCCTTTATATTTTATATCAGGAGGTTTTGAGGTAACGAGGAATGAGGAATGAAACCTGGGTATCTTCGAGAGGAAGATCTTTAGGAAGTTTCTTGGCCCTGTGTATCTTGGTGGGCAGTGGAGGAGGAGAAGAAATTATGAGCTTTACGAGCTGTTTGGAGAACCAAATATAGGCAAAGTAATAAGAATTGTGAGACTGCACTGGTAAAGACAGGTAGCCCGGATAGAGAAGAGTGATGTACCTGTAAGCCTATTTAATGGATTTATTTTAAAATGAGAGCGAAAGGACGTCCTAGACTTAGATAGATAGATTGCTTCGTTAAGGATGACAGTACTCTGCTGAATGTGTGGAACTGGAAAGCAGCAGCACAGGATCGAGTTACTTGGCGAAGGCTCGTTGAGGCGGCCTAGGTCCACATCAGACTGTAGCGCCATGAAAGAAGAGAAAGAAGAAGAAGGTTGCGAGTCCTTACATTAAGTCTCCCTTAGGGGACCATTCATTAAGTTACCATTCTTTTCAATTCTTCGTGGGCGATTATAGTCTTAAGTCCTATTGGCAGATGAAAATTAAAAAAGGAGAAAATGACTTTATGTTGTTTATAAGTTGAAACAAGACATTTAAAAGAATTTTTATGTATCATTTCAGTTGGAAAGTGTATAATATATAAGCCAGAAAAAAGGCATTTGATTCAATTTGGAAACATTTTGTACACTCCATACACATTCACACTGCAACCATTGTTATACATTTTTGTTATTTTTCAAGTAAAGATTATTAAATAATGTGTATAAAATTATTGCAATATTTTTAGAAAATCAAAACTT
>JBAIZL010000005.1:102054623-102077123 GCA_036971475.1 Prosapia bicincta | reverse complement strand
CTCCTTTTCTATCAACAAATATGTATATAAAATTTTTGAAAACATACTTCTAAGAATCTTTGGCCTTTCTCCAAATTTTTGTTAACGAGTATGATCAAACTTTGAGTTTCCGTTACTACGTCATGACGGAATTCCCAGGCTATATACACGAGGAGCCTGGGTTTAAAATCGAAATAAGGGTCAGTAATATTAACAAGGTTATAGTTGCAAAAACCAAACTATAATTCCAATTGAATTTGCCCACATAAGATCTTTACATATATTCCCTTTCTAGAGAGATCTTTAGAAATTAAAATCAAAGAAACATGCAAAGTACATGTTTACTGTTACAACACAGAATAATAAATTTCACAGTGAAGTACAGTAATAAAATATTGCAGTTTGCCGTGAAAAATTTTTAATTTCTTAATAACCCTTGATCACCTGTTCCATTGTTGTGAGAATCTAACGCTGTAAGTAGGCGAGTGAATTATGTCAAAGAGGTTTACAATTATTCTTTGTACAATTACGCAGTACCTTGTCAAGGAACTACTAATGGGGATAAAATATTGCAACATTTACAGTATCGTTGTAAATTTATTGATTGCTTAACGACCTGAACTAAATGAGAGACATTGTAATATAAAGTACTTTTGTAAGATTATTATTATGAAGGGAAAATTCGACATACTTTCTGTACAGAATTAAAGTATCAAGTACTGGTTGCTAGTACATCAGTACTATACACTGAGTAATTATGGGAACTATAGAAAATTCTCTTACAACGAGAGTTATAAACTCTTAATATAAATATGTTTTAATATAAAAGTAATTTTTCTTATTCAAGCAAACAAAAAAAATAAATAAAAAATACGAAGCTAGTATGAAATTATTTTCAGATATTACTACCCCTCGGAATTACAGTCACTTACTTGTACCCAGTTATACTGTGAAACGAAATGATAATTTTAGTGAACTGTAGTGCGTGTTAGATAAAATAGGATTTATAAAACAAATATTTTAAGAGTCAATCCTTACAGGTAGTTTACGATATGAATTTTCAGGTTAAATTAAACAAATAGAATTATCGTAGTAATTATTAATTTACAAATAATCCAATATTACAAATGACTTTACTAGAGTTTTTACTAATGTCATGTCTGTTAAATATCTGTATGAGTTTTAAATTTAAATACATTAGTTGTAAAGAAAAGTTTAAAAGGCGTGATTTCCATATGAAATCGATATGATGGGTTGTTAGGTTCTCCCTGATGTAAGATGCTAAAATATAGGAGGTAAATTAATTAATTAGAATTAAGTTAGATCTTATGAAGTATCTCCACTATTTAGTGATCGTAGAGATTGTCTGTTCAATTCTATTTCCTTGGTTAGGTTTTACGTATATAAGAAAGCGTTACAATATCTATATCATTTACTTCCTAGTTCTGATGAAATTTATAAAATAAATATTAAAAAATGAAAATGTTATTTAGTTTAGAGATAACTTTTATTAATAAATGCTGTGCTACTTAAAATTGTAAATTATTTGATTTAATTTAAAATTATCATTTTATTAAAGGTTCATTTTTTTAATTTTAATTTTTGAACTCAATTTATTACCATATATTTCTGTCGCCATGGAACATTTTGCTGTTGAGTAATGTCCAAGAGCTAACAATACCTTCTTGGAACACTCGTTTCAATCCTGTTTTACCTTTTATGTCATTCACAGGAATAGAAACTTATTCTATCTACAACAGAGCATTAAAGTCTCCTTGTAAAATTTCGTACCCTGTAAGTGTTATAGAAAGCGGTAATGGTTTTAATTATTAGTGGGCGAGTAAAATAATTAATGAAAAATAATTTATTTTATTATGTTTTTTAGAAAAATATTTATCTTACTATTACTAAAGTAGATACAACAATTCTAATTATCTTGGTATTAGAAATATATATTTTAAGTTTTCATAAATTTGAAACATAAACAGGGCAAGTTAAAATTATAGATTTTTTTTCAAGTCGTCGAGAACTAATTTGATTATATCTAATATTTGAAATCTTTTCCACACAAATCTTTATAAGTCGCTTTTGTATCTGGCATCTTTTAAAGGGATTTCACATAATGACTAATCTAAAAAAAAACAATAAATTTATTCTACGATTAGAATCAAATAAACAACTATCAAGGTTTAAAAAACATTTTAGTGAATAATTTTCCGATAAGGCTACTACTTGACCATCGGTAAACTTCAAGAAACGATTGAAAAAAGTCGAGAATTCAAGAATTAAATATTTTGAAACTTAAGACCGGAGAAGACGACTAAACTATTTCCGAAACAAAAACACCAAAGGATCTCTCAATGAAAACCTTATTGCTAAACCTCGCTTGCGAAGAAGGTATTGTGTAAATAACATTTGCTTAGTGGAAATGTATATGAAAAGATACATATCTCGGATTTACGAATCTGTATAAGGTTTAACAACTAAAAAATACTAAAGACATTAGCGCTATTGTTCACCAGTCTTGGTTCTTACTTAGTTTTTCCGGTTCGATCTAAAATAAGAGCAAAAATAACATAAAACGAAAATTAGTAGAAAATAAAAGTGAGGCAATTTTCATAATTCTAACCAAAAAAAAAAAAATAGAGTTTATTTAGTGTTGTTGATCGACGGTCCTGACCAGAAATAATTTTTCATCACGTTTTCCACTGCCTTTTTCTTATATTTCACTGACTTTTTATGCCTTTCCAAAGCACAAATACTTCTCTTACTTTATTTTATCTCTTGTCTTATCTTACTTCACTGACAAACACTTAACAAATGTATTTAAGGTTTGCAGTGATATTCAAGAAGAATCGTTTATTAGAAGAATTTATAGTCCCTTAATAATATTAAAATGTTAACTTCGGTTTGTTTATCCCCTATTAAAGATGTATCCAGTGTTTTCATTGCTACTTACTTATCACTATTTAGTACCATTGTACCCGTAAAAATATTTATGTCTACTTCTGCCTCGTGACGCCTCCATCGAAATACCGCTTGATGTAACCGTCTCTCCCCATCATAGCATTGCATGTCTCTGAAATAAATTTTAAATACACATCATCTTGTACTAGAAGAATGATGAGTCGCTGAAGTATGTGAGTGTAAGAAAGGAAGACCAGATGAGGTTCAAGTGGAGGTTTATAAGGCTATGTAGGGCAGATGTGTTGACGATGGTGAATTAGAAGATCAAGCCGAACGGAAATTACTGTTTAGATGAAATACAAAGCCCGCTTTAAATTCCTACAAAAATATTTTGAGGATCATCTTAAGGTTAATTGGATTTTCAAAAATTTAAAAACGATGGGATTTGATCGAAAAGCTAGTAAAATTATATAAAACAATATAAAAAGTTTAAGCTTTAAAATACTGCTGATTGTTTCTTCTTATCTCGCTAAGTTTTTGATTCATAGTAGATTCGTTGAACAGGCTAACTTACACCTGATCCTACTATAACATGGCACACAAAGGTGGTTGCAACACAGTGCGAACACGTTAACAGAAATAACTAATAATTTAAGCGTTGAAAAGAGTTTACCCGCAAGTGAAACAAACTAGTCACGATAACTGACTTAATAACTGTGAGTTATAACGGTTACGACGTATAGTTACAGTCAGCTGTTCCCTGACCCTGAAACGTTATGTGAGACTTTCATATTGTCTTTTCCTGTTAACTCGGGATTATCAATCAAGTACTTTATATAACGTTGCATAGAAATGACAAGTAAAACTTACACAGCGATTATATAATAGGTTTTCATTACTTAGGTTACAAAACATATAACTTTTGAAGCTTTCCTTATTCAAGCAATTTTGTAACAGTTTAAATTCTATTTAAACTCCGAATTGAGTCCATAACAATGGAAGGGAGCTCGTGAAGGCGGAGCCAATGTGTGACTCTTATTGGTGGTCCTCCAATGCTGCCATTTTTATAATCAAAGTTGTTATTGTCCATGGAACCCAGAAGTTAATGCACAGAAAAGCTGCACTGTATGATAATGTTTTGGGAGTAATTTGATACAAACTTTAATAGTTAATAATTTTCCGTTGAATAACGTATAATAAAACATAGGGTGTTCTTAGATCTTTAAAATTTAAAGTATTTCTTAAAGAAAATATTTTTAAAAGACGAGTATATTAATTTAAATGGGCACTACTTTTAATTAAAATTAAAATCAGTACTTTTCGGTGATTACATGTTTGCTGTAGAGCTACTTGAAAAAATCTGAAACCTTCCTGTAGATTGATGTATCTTCAGATCTATTTATAAACATACAGAGAGAGAGGAAGTGAGAGAGAGAGAGAGAGAGAGAGAGAGAGAGAGAGAGAGAGAGTTGGAGAGTGAAACGGAGAGATAGAAAGAGTAATGTTGTTTCACAAAGGAAATAACATTTTATTTTTAACAATAACAGGCGAATTTATTAATAAACACTAAGAAGCTTGTAGCTTCCACTAGTAGTGTACACACACACACACACACACACACACACACACACACACACACACACACACACACACACACACACACACACACACACACACACACACACACACACACACATAAACTCATACACAGAGCTAGAAAGAGGCAAGAGAGTTATGACCCCAAGTGAATAATGTCTTATTGTTACACAAAGTTAGAGAAAATTTCAATAAACACTACGTCCTTGAAGCTTTCAGTAGTGTGTAGATCTAGCCCACTAAAAACATCTAACTCTGGCTCCTGTATTGCGATACAGCCTAGTTCCCAAGACTATCTTGCTGATATCTTTCTCTCACGTGGACAATACAAATGTACAATTCAACGTTAGACCATATCACGTGTTTTTTTTTTCTTTTGAATACCTTGACTTTTCCATCATGAGTTAGCGGAAGGAAATAGTTGTTGCAATAATTATTTTATTTATTTTAATTTATTAGTTTTAAAATAGCTATGAAAGCTATAAAGTCCTTTGATAATACATAGAATGCTATATTTCTAGTAATAACATTCCCTCACTGGAAGGCGAATCTTCCCAACCTAATAACGTTCCCTAACTCACACCTGTGGTTTTTGTACCAGTTTCATGTAAAGTGTGTAAAAAAGATAATTATACAGTGAATTGGAAATAAATGTCGTGCAAATCAACGTTAAACAAGGAACAAAATCTTTCCTCTTTACCGTTTTTATTCTATAACTTGAAAAATTGAAACAAGTAGAAATTATTTTAAATCAGGAAATAATTCGTTGTGAATCAGTGACCTAAATATTTACATTTTATGTATATCTATAACAAATTAAATACTACTAAGATGTATAGTAAGAAACTGACGTATTCTATATAAAATAATATTGGAAGCTTCTTGACCACTTAAAATGTTTAGTGGTCAAGAACAGAGTGGTTTTAAAAGCTTCTTAAAATCAAACATGTTGAGTTAAAATAATTGTACGAAGAACCTTCTTAAGGTTTTGAAATATCTCATGTCGATATGTTTATAGTAATGGACTTCCAAGGACAATATAATTGTTTACCGTAATAATATTGAAATGTCGACAAATAAAATATAATTTAATATATTTCTAGTATTGTGTAATTCATTAATAAATTTGTTGAGCTCTGTGGACTAGTTTTTTAACTAAATAAATAAACCCACTAACTAGGATACAAAGATATTTATTACAATTAATTTATTTACATTTCGATTACATAGGAGTAATTCTGAAGATGATTATCATGTAATCGAAAGGTATATAAAGTAATTGTAATAAAGTTTTTTGTATTGTGGTTAGTGGGTTTTACTTATTTAGTTGAAAAAATTCGTTAGAAATCTTCTATCATTATCACAAAGATTCAACCTAAATTTTTAATTGAAAGATTCAACTTAGGCTCTCTCCTTTTGAGGATATTTTGACAATACAGTTATCCTGCGTACTTCGATACTGGGTTTGAGGGACAACAAAGACAAAAACAAATTTAATCTCACAACCCTTTTCAGAGGCTCATTTTTTTAAATCCACGACTTGTTCCAAAATTACACGTTTGTAGAAATATTAAAAAGTGTTATAGCAACGTATAGAAAATTTCACAACATATAATAAATTTCAAATCACACAATCAAACCTACATAGTTGAAGTAAATGTTCTGCTCTGGTAACGCAACTCTAAATGTGTCTATACTTGTAATCTGCGACATGTACTCGCAGATATGAATGGTTGCATAAGGCAGTGGCTGTTTCAAAGGATAACCACTGCCAACATGTTTTCGTAGGTGCAACAAAGAGCTCAGATAAAAAGTGAAAGGATAATGAGAGTAGTGATTTTGTATCTTTAGCTTGCGTAGAATGAACCTAGCATGGGTGATTAAGCAGGCTATGGCGGTTTCAAATATATTAGGCTGTGGAATGTTTTGATGTGCCTGGTGTAATTATAGGGCCAAAAGTTTTCCAAGGACAGAGCTCATGTGTGTATACGCTGAAAGTTGGAGGAACGTGAATAGTTGTGCAAAATATGTTTTTGTACTTTTCTGTTTAACTTGTTATATATTTGGATAAAGTTAACGGTAGCTTTATCCAAGGGCATAGAAATAAAAGTAATATGTTTATCCTACAGGTACAACTATGTGAAACATTCTTTAAATTTTACTCATGTGAGTAAAGAGTAGAAATAAAATTAGACTCAGGGAATTATGGTAACATTTTACTTAATACAAACATTACAAAAGTTCATTTTTACTCTTTTGGATTTTACAAATAGGATTCCATTCACTGCTTTTGGCCGCATCAGAAGAATTAAAAAGAGAGCATGAGAAGGTTTTTTTCAATCTCTTAGTTACATTTTTCCCATTTTCCTGAACATAAACATTCTAACAGTATAAACCAACAATGAAAATGTAAAAGTTGTAAAATGTTCTGCAAAACTAAAAACTTCATTACCACTAAAATAATGAAATGTACACTGCCTATGTATTATATATTTAACTGCTGAATATATAATTAAAACTATAAGTCAGTTATGACTTGTATATTGTTAGGTGAAATGTTAAAGATGAATTTTATAATTTACAATTCTATAAAAAACATTGTTTAAAGAAAGGTTTACAAATATGCTTCCTGTTCGATGCTCCAAATATTTTATCTTTAGTTGAATATAAATGTGCCCAATTTAGCAGAAATATGTTTTTTATAACAGTCGTTTTTCAATACACGTCTTCTAGTAATTCACACTCTCCTTATATATAATTTCTCAAATTGTAATCGTTTAAAAAGTACTTTTTATTCATCCCCTCGAGCTCAAATCGTTTTTTAAATATATAGTGGGCGGCAATTGATGTTAATACAGTTTTTTTCAATTATTAATTCTTAAAATAAATATGATGAACTAATTTTAGTTTTATATAGGAGAAAAAGGGTTTACAAAACAGAGGAAGTTTTGCAATATAGTAATATCTCCCCATTTGGCTTAAAATAAGTGATAACATATGACTTCCTAAAACACCTGATTCATTGTTATAGGTTATGTGGTAGAACAGCTTTTTTAATACAAGGTTATGTTACTTTATTCGTAATAATTTTAATTATTCAATAAAAAAGTAACTAAAATATAAAGTTTTTCTTTCTTGACCTAAATAGGGATTGCCTTCAAAAATGTTTTCTTTATAATACTTGTTTCGAATGTATAATGTGGGTATTTTAGAAATATTGAATATATAGGGCCTAAGTTATTTTTATATAGGAATATCAATTACTAATTTCTTTTTGGTAGAATTTTCAATTTTATGGCTTCTTCTTGTTTTTGTCCCTGCATTTTGTTGTCCCTCCAATTTCATTATTTCTCCATGTTACTGATATTTGCTAACCTGATATTTTTTGTTCTCATAAGAAGATAAACTTAATGCTTGCTTCAGTTATTCTTAGTTGTTTATAGAAAAACTTTAAGATAAAAACTAACCCATTTTTGTTCGAACTAGTTATAAGGTTTTTTATATTTACGAGCTCGTGTAAGATTATAAGGCTGCGAGATGTCTAGTGAGGCATGTAATCGGAATAATAAGTATGTTATCTTTACTAACCTACCAGGTTCAATTTTCGGAACCACCAAAATTTTTCTGTGTGAATTTTTCAGCTTCCAGATTGACTCACTCAGTGAAAGTGAATACCCAGGTTCAAATCTAAAGTAATAATTACCCTTTAGGGGCACGAACCTTCCTTGTGTTCTGTATGGCCTCCGTAAGGCCGACACCCTGAGTATAATAAGCTCTCATATATATTAAGAGTATACTCATTATTTGCTTATTAGTCGACAGTTTAAACGCATTCGTTCTGTTCACTCGGGACTGAAAGCATTCGTTCTGTCCACTCGGGACTGAAAGCATTCGTTCTGTCCACTCGGGACTGAAAGCATTCGTTCTGTCCACTCGGGACTGAAAGCATTCGTTCTGTCTATTCGGGACTGAAAGCATTCGTTCTGTCCACTCGGGACTGAAAGCATTCTTTCTGTCCACTCGGGACTGAAAGCATTCGTTCTGTCCACTCGGGACTGAAAGCATTCGTTCTGTCCACTCGGGACTGAAAGCATTCGTTCTGTCCACTCGGGACTGAAAGCATTCGTTCTGTCCACTCGGGACTGAAAGCATTCGTTCTGTCCACTCGGGACTGAAAGCATTCGTTCTGTCCACTCGGGACTGAAAGCATTCGTTCTGTCTACTCGGGACTGAAAGCATTCGTTCTGTCCACTCGGGACTGAAAGCATTCTTTCTGTCCACTCGGGACTGAAAGCATTCGTTCTGTCCACTCGGGACTGAAAGCATTCGTTCTGTCCACTCGGGACTGAAAGCATTCGTTCTGTCCACTCGGGACTGAAAGCATTCGGTCTGTCCACTCGGGACTGAAAGCATTCGTTCTGCCCACTCAGGACTGAAAGCATCAGGTTTTAATGAGCTTCGAATGAACATTGCACAGTTGAAGATTTAATTTCGTATAGCACAAAATCAAGACTTTCAACTTCAGGGGTTTAAAGTTGTGGTAAAAGAAGCGTTATATATATGGAGAAAGAAAATTATGAATATTGTATTTCAGTTTTTGGTAAATAGTTGTTAGAATTTCATTACATCGGCGATTTCAAATGATTGGTTTATAGAAACTTGAATTGAAACATTATAAACAAACCACTGTCACCATAACATCAGATTAATTTCTGCAAAACCCCATTAAACCACTATAAATTTGTTTGGCAGCTGTTGAGCAATGTTTAATGAAAGATTACAGTCAGATGTAAGGATCGGGACGGGTTTGGCAACTTTATCGAATCGAATTTACATATCGAAACAGCGGTCAGTAGGAAATATAGTCCTTAAAATGTCGCAACATGAGCAAACCTTTAGCCATCGAATGACAGTGGCTACTGCCGGCGCAAATGGACACTAACCGTTTACGGTTTCTATCCGAGCAGTGTACAAAGCACTTAATACGTGTGCCATTAGGTTAAGCACCTAATTGTGTGGAGAGGTTGTAACCAATTCATGTTAGAGTATTGATTACAATTCAATTGGGTTCGTAAATGGAATACTACATGATTTTATTGAATGACACTTTTTTTTATAAAATTTTGTTTAGTAGTTTAGGTGATCAGCCATAACGACCGTTTTGCCTAATGAAGGACAGCCAAGGATTGTGAATAATGAATTTAACCAAATTAAAAATTTCTTAGCACAATAAGTAGGCCTATTGTGTATAAATTAGGAACTTAAAACCAAATGAAAGAGAAAAAAGGGGAGATATTATCGCATCTCATAGGGGTTGTGGAGGTATATTTCTATCGTGAACATAAAGAGCTATCTACCCTTTACACACCTTTAAAAAAGCATAAGGGTAATCTGGAGTTAGGTAAAACTAAGCAAAGGATATAATAATCCGCTTGTCCTGGTAAAAGGATGGAATTATGGTGTCATGCGAGAAGAGTAGCATACTTGTTCCGTATCGCAACTAAAAGAGGTGTCTCCCCACTAAGGGTAGCAAAACTTAAAAGTGAATTTATTAACTTTATAATGGTGTTTAAAATTCTATGCAACGTAAATTCGAAATTGTTTTACAAAAATAAACAAATAAAAATAAATAAGTATCTCAAAATATTAAAATTCATTTTAAAGCTCTGCTATTTACAAAACATTCCATATGAATTTGACCAAAAATTCAAGTAGGAAAAAACAATTGAAGAAGTAATATTAAAGTATAGTGTATATAGTATAAAACAAAGCCACGCATAGGGAACGGCTTTGGAATAGTCCTTAGATCTGACTTATGTAAGTCAGAATACAGGCTATGCTTGTTAGTTGTTCTTCTTTATGTCGGTATGGTGGTACAGAATTTAAGATTTGTTTTTAAGTATTCAATTTTCCACTGTATTTCCCCATCAATTTTCCTCCACAGATGTCACTAACAAATCAGCTATTTCATTTCTAATTCATTCTTTAACTGTTCCACCACTTTAATACGTTGCTTTAGTATTTTGTTTCTTATTTATTCCAATATTACGATTTTAAATGCATCCCTCTACATTGTCTATGTTTTTCATTTGTTGTTTACCGTTGTTCACGATCTGCCTGCTCGGTATAGTAAACCACCATTTTTCATTGAACAGTACATAGCTATCTCTATTCCTCTTTTATTTAGTATCCTATCTCAACTCCATAATATGATATGAAAATCTACAAGTTTATTTCCTTGGTTTACCTTTTTTTTTGAATGTTGAATGCATCCTAAAATAGCCTTGTGCACTTTCATATTAACAAAATATCTAGAAACAAAAACATTTATATAAAATAATAGGATAAAAAGTTTACCTCCCCTACTTCCATAGTTGTCGTGTTTAAAGTGATATTATTTTAACTAGTTTTAGATAGACACATACATAAAATACATAAACGTTTTAAATTTCTATATGTGTAGATGTATATTTATAAAATCCAGTACATTTTAAACAAAAATAAAAACCTAAATAAAATAGTACAGTTTTAAATGATAGAAAAGTCTTATTAAAAAATATAAAATTACACGTTTCTTATGACTTTCAATATAGCAACCGGAAAGGACTCATCCATCGTCAAAGACCCGAAATGACAACAGTTCCTTCCGATTGCTCCCGAAGTCCGACTGCTCCCGAAATCATCACCGAAGGCGCAAAGTTCAGATTAGGATTAGGGGCCTACCTAGGGGTTAGGATCCTTTAACCTCTACTCTTATTATATTGTTTCCGATTTTGGAGTTCAAGTTTCATTGGATTAATCAAGAATTAGAATAATAATGGGTTGGTGTCAGCTACGCAAGGACTAATTTGAATAATTATCTTAAGACAAGAAATAAACTTAAAATCGTTCAAGTTATTAAGAACTAAATATAAACTCATGTATTTTAAAATGTTAAAAAAAAAATATTTATTGTTTATTCTTTCTCCTATAGAAAATACATAAGCCTTTACTACACACCACTAAACCACTTTATTTATTATTATAGCTTTGAATTTTCATAATAAATTTTACAATTTATTAAATGTATAGATTCCACTGAATATATGTTTTATTGCTTAATTTACTAAACTATCCCTTTTCGTCCGCCCACGTCTGCACTAAGGTATCTTTAATTAATTAAACAATTGAAGTTAATAACTGTATGAAGCAAATGTGGCGTAGTGATTATTTTTAAATAAATAAAATCTCTAGACCACAAATAACTTTTATTTTAAACCTTATGTACATTTCAATTGCCCAGCAATCATCTTCAGAGTTATTTAAAAAATACAACTAACTTTAAACAACATAATACAACAAATATATAGGCATATGCCTATATATGTACATAAGGTTTTAAATAAAAGTTATTTGTGGTTTAGAGGTTTTATTTATTTAAAAATAATTCCAGTTAATAATTGTTATTAAATTTATTAATAATTAAATAATTATAGTAATAAATTACCTTGTTTTTTTAAATAAATACAACTTAAGTTGCTAATTAGACATTAATTTTTATAGTTAGATTATTAAGAACTAATATATATTTCCATAGAAATACCGTTAAACTCCCAAACTGCATATGTGCAATATGGAAAGTAACTAACCAACGAGTAAGGTTAACAGCTGATGTATGAAATAGTACGCTGTCACATAATGAAATCTAAATATAACATTTTTGAATACATAAAAAACTTGAAAATTCCTTTAACATAAGGTCAAAATAAAGTGTTAGTAAATGAAAATACAACCTCTAATATTCTTTTAGACTTTCGAAATCTTGGGGCAATTGGTTTATCGTACATAAATCTGAGTAGCATGCGTGATATCTTTGGCGTTACTGCCTTCGAAAATAGGTGTTCCAAACTTAACTCATATTGTTTACACTTCAACAACTTGCATTGTTCATTGGAACTTTAGCTATTGCCTTCCTGCCATTGTTTCACTAATATATCTTAACATTTACTCATTGCTCCTTCAATTCTCAAGTTCAATAACAACTACCAGGGAATTATAGCCTATGGCGTAGCTTTGGACTTACAAGATGTATAGCCTTATCGTAGCCAAAATGTCAATTGTTTGAAGCAACCTCTTTATAGTGTGCCTTCTTCAACTATCTGCATCACGAAAACGTTTCCCTGACCCATGACTGAGCTATATGTCTTAGAATTGCCATATTCATCCCTGAACGACGGCATACTGACTTGGATTTCCAGCTCGTCGAGTCATTTAGCCACATACGTTGCTTACACATACGTAGCCAACGAACGTTACCCGACACTTTTGCACTATGGCCATGGCCAGCGTAGTGGGATCATATTTTCCCCAATACAGTGATCCTGAAGATACGTCTGAGCTTCTACAACATTAAAAAGTCTGGAGTTAGATTTGTTTGTTTGTTGAAAAATTTACAATATCAATATCACAAACCTTACAAAAGCTGATTAAATCGATGCTCTATGCGATAAACCACTCAGTAAAACTGAACACAACCATTAAAGTTAATTATATTTAGATTTTATCAATTTAATGGGGCTAATCGGTTCCTTACACTTCTCACTGCACAAAGGATTGGATCAGCCTAGGGTCACGACTACAACGGGTCGTCTTTTTTCGGTCAAGGCCGTCCCAGTCATTCATTAATTTTATTTTACAACACGATTCAATCTGGTATGTTTCTGCGATTTGGGAAATCTTAGCATCTGTGACAGCACGGAGCAGCGCTTGTGACAGTTGTTTAGTTGTAAAAGCAATGAATTATGTTGGACCGGATTTAACGGATTCCGAATCACTTCCATAAAATGTTTACTTACTTATTTATACATCAAGTAGTCCTTACTATAACGCTTGGTAGAAAGAACGACATTAAAATTGGCTAAAATGAGGCCGTTATATATAGCAACGTATTACTTAGATGTAGTGCAATTGTCAAGGAATTACATGGCCATGCGACCATGTAATTGTACTATTGAGTAAGAGTTTATTTCTATTTTATTAAATAATTAATCGGCAAGCAGAACTTATAGTTTAATTAAATTTGTACAAGTCAGGTTGGCTTGTTCCTTGAGTGCGATCGATAACGTTTTGTCCCAGTGACGTTTTCATCATTTTACTTACATTATAATTTTTAGAAAGTCGTTAATTTGGAAAATTAAAGTTTCGTCGATTGTTATAAGCATTAAAATCTTCGAGGTGTTTCTTAGGCTCCCATGTTTACATTTCCAGCCCTAATATGAATTGTAATTCCAGCTTCGTTTGACAGAAAACAACTTTTTTTAAAAAAATAACCTAGGCGCATTTTATGAATTTTATTCTCATTTCAGGTAACTTCAAACCTTTCCCAAAACACATTAGGTGCACGTACGTGTCCCCACGCATATGCGCACGCTCACATAGTAACAAGATCATAAAATAGCTTTCACTTCTAAGCATGCACTCTCATACACAACGCTTCGACCACCTTACATAAATTATAAACTCTTTGCACGAAAATAGATTAACTATTTAAAAGTTGATTTTAAATAACTTATTTATTAACTTGTACCAAAACTACATTTTTTATATTTGTGTAATAAACAGATGACTTTATTAAAATTACTTTTAAACAGCCGATTAAAATTTTTTATTTAATAAGAAAATCATCTATATAATTTATTTTAATTTTTTTATTGCCGTGTAGTAAAATAATTTAAATTAAAAGTAATCACATGACAGTAAAATATGAATTGTGATCAAATAACATAAAATTTACAAATATAAAGGTTTACGCTAATTTCGATGACTATCATCATCAGATGTCTTAAAAGGTAATCCTTGTCTTCTATACAACCTCTGATGATGATAATTTAGTAATAAATATGCACATAAGGGTTTGATCTTCTATATCTTTGTAAAATAATTATTATATGGCCATTAGGTTTACGCTGTTGTCTTAGCCTCATTGTTAATTAATTGTATGTGTGCTAATTTTATATATTTTTATTTCAGCACTATTATTTTTAATTTAAATTTTATATTAGTTTCATTATATAATGTTATATAGATAAAAGCTTCTAATACTATACTCTATATTATCGGAAAGTCTTGAACATTGAATTTGTAAGTGATTCACGCCAAAAAAACTTTAAATGTTATCCACTTTGTTTTAAATTCTACCTAAATATAGAAAAGTTTTGTACGAGATTCAAATTACTTTAAATTTCATTCACACTTTAGAGACGGTATGTTTCTAATTTTGCACCGAAATAGAATTTATGATTAAACTACAAAGCGTCTTAAGCCTTGACCTTCAAAGCATTTCTGAACACAAAGGCGTAAAGGTTTTATTAAATTTGTTGGCATCGGAATGAAACTATCTGCTTGATATTGCGCGTTTATTGTCAGAATTTATTTCTTTCAAAGTAACTTTTATTATTTAGATAACTCTTTTAGATAATATTTTAGTAATTAATTTTGTGTCCTTTTTTACTCCTCCCACGCTAAAAATGTGAAAATTGCAGGCATGGATGTACACGTCAATGAAAAATGTAGGTAATGGGTTTATATGGATATATATTGTTGTACAAGTTTTAAGAATAAAAAAAATAATTAACTAGACTTGGTTCTAAAACCAAATATCAGACGCGCCAAAAACAAATACACTCCAAAATTTGGAATAAAAATTATATCATTTATTATAATTATATTAATTCAACTAAATAAAATAGTATTTTGAAATATAAATTAATATTGTTGATAATTTTTAAATAATATTGAATAGTAACATTTGAACCTAATAAGATACAATACAAACATTAACAACACATACTATTAATAAACACAGCTGTTGAATATAATTATACGATATCGTTTAGTCTAACAAAATATTGGATATTGCTGAATATATAGTAACGTTCATTGAAAAATTAAACTTAAAGTTCAAGTAGAAAACAGCTGTTTGCGGAAACCGACTGCATTACTGACCAGGTGTTTGGCTACAGGACAAATCCGAGAGTGGTATTTTAAGGCCTTGCCAAAAACTCGTGTACTTTTCCACTGAAGATTGTTTTAAATATAAGTATAATAAACTATGAATAGCAAAAAGAAAACTCATTTCGAAAAAAATTGATATTTAATTTAGACCTTATACAGCAGTTTGTAGCGTCATTATAATGGCCGACACATTCTTATAATGCTTCTAAATGTTTATTCAACAACACTGTAAAATAACTTGTACAATGTATTAGAATGTTACTTGGACATGTTTACGGTCAACAAACCAATTCACTGATAAGATGTGAATGGTTGACATTTAATGTCACTTTCACTAGTGTGGGGGAGAACAGTACCCTCGTGCGTCTCTGACCAGCACGTTTATACCACTACAGAAGGTTAATAGAGAACATGATAAACAAAATTATAAATTGTGTAAATAAAAGTTTTAAAAAAGATGTTTTTATAAGCGTTCAAAAGTAGGGCACACAAAATATTGCTTACGCATTATACACACGATATTTTTGAAGTGAATCCTTCTATCCGCTGGGTATTACTTTATTTTCCACAGGAAAAAATAATGTCATCCATCACGCTTCATTAAATCACGAAATCCATCATCGGGTGCGTTTCATACTTTAAATTAAGTGATAGAATATGATTTCATACAACAACTGATCTTTTGTTAAAGGTTTTCTCTTGTAGATCAGCTGTCTTGACAAATAGTTTATGTTACTTCATTTAATGTAGCCTGCATTATTAGGTTAAAATGTTATTTAATATTTTGTAATTTAAGCTATAAACGTGGTCATTTATTTTTCTGTAAATGTAAATCTTATTACAATTTATTCTATGTAATTAAATGAGTTTTATATTTTTATTCCCTGATACATATTTATTAAAAATTAAATCTTTTTTAGAAGCGCTTGAAAATTTGTAGGTACTGATTTCAATTAAATTCGTTAAATAAAATTTGTACTCACGTTTATCAATAAAGGTTTACTATTATAAGCTACGTGCTTTTATTATTAACTAGATACTATTAAAACCTCTAGTAATTACATTCTTCTAATTAAATATTCACTTATGTTGGCCAACTTGTAATTTTCATTTTGTTATATTTACTATAAAAGAAAATTTAACACTAAAATGAAAACTTATTTTAAAGTCTAAATGAGCAGTCACAGACAGGCCGTGTATGGGTTAAGGACTTATATAAACGTATAATTCTACAAGAAATTCAGAAAACATTCATAATTAGATCAAATAAATTATAATTTTCCGGCACTATCAGTAGTGTCAGCACTAAAATCACTACACTCTATGAGAATGTTTTTTTAAATCTCTCCTATCAGCTTACACTCTCCTGATATATAACTTGTACAAATTTTCAATCTTTATAAAATACGTTTTTATTCATCCAATCAAGTTCAAATACATTGTTTCAAGCCTACAGTGGATGACAATTGATTCTAATAAAGTTGTTTCAAATATTTATTAAATATTCAAATTATATAAATTTGTTATTCTATCTGTATTCAAAATTGGAATCTTCATGTTCAAAGTCTAGTGTCCTTTCGCACTGCGCCAACCTTCTAATACGAAGAAATGAATTTCTCAACGACACACACACACATATATATATATATATATATATATATATATATATATATATATATATATATATATCCATTTTTCCCTCTCTCTGGTTGTCGTCGAAACCTCCATTGTACATCCTTAAACTTTTGCCATGTTTACCATAAAGTATCATAAATAATGCATAAATAGGGTTATAAATGAATGAAACGAATAAAATAAACAAAAAAAAACTAGTACTAAGCAAACAATAACAAAATATTTCTTTCTTGACCTCATTAGAAATTTACTTTAAAAAATATGTATATTATTTTTTTATTATTATAAAAATGTTTATAATTTATGTTTTCTATAAACGTGCTTGTAGTATGTATAGTAGCTTAATTATCTTGAACATATATTTATAATATGTTCTAAAGTAAATTGACTCAAGCGATAATTTACACCAAACAACTTTCCTTAATTGAACAGACAATGCATCTGTGCGTAATGTTCTATAAAACCACCAAAGGTAGAAGTAGGTTGCAATGCGTTGCATTAGAGGCGGAAAGGTTAACGTTTCTTGTTCTCAAGTTGGTATGTCTGGGTTTACGACAGTACCAATTTTAAGCGTGGGAAACTATTATTCCCACGTTTTTCAATTCAAAATACAACATTTTACTTTGAATTAGAATAACTTTCTTGTTAATAGTGAAAATCCTGTGACACCTACATTTATATAATTTTATATAGGATTAATTATAAATTATATAAGTTAATAAGATCAACATTTTTTTACTAAAACAGAGTAAAATATGTAATGGAAACAGATTTTATGGTACACATTCCAGAGTATTTGGCAAAACAAGTTGGAATCAGAAAAAAATGTATTGTAAGAATATTATTAAAATTGTCAAGGAAAAAATGACTCTTTTAGAGGAATATTGTAAAAAGCTGTAATTTCATTTAGATTTATGTGGAAAAACTAGAACAACTCATTTGGATTAGATTCTCTATGAAACTGAAATAGGTTCAGTAAAATGAACTGAAATTCGATAACACATAAGCGCTAGGGAACATACAGGAGTTTGTTGAGACAAACTGCGTATAGGAATGGAAACTACCTTACTAATAATTTCTTTATTTTTAGACGGCAAACTAGCTAAGTGGAGCTAAAAGGCTTGTGTGAGAAACGGTTACATTGAGGGAGATAGGCAAGAAGAAAGTCATTGTCAAGACAAGTTCGACACGGAAAATAATTGGCGCAATCTCAGGACAGTCACAATATGGTTTGCTGTGACATTTTAACTGGTAGCTATTAATGAAGTTAATATGATAATGTTACAGAAGTAAATGTATGCAGTTCGTGCAGAAACGTTGTTATTGATTAAAAATATGATCTATCTTTTGTGTAAAAGGGTATCTAAAAATTGAGTATCTAATATTAGTGAAAAGGGGATACTAATGCTAGCAAGGGCAATATTACTACTTTAACCTCTCCACTTTCGGAGGGCAAGAACTGTGACACTAGAAGTTTCATACAGCCATTGAAAAACTCTTTACTAAACCTTGGATTCCTAAAATATAAATTAAATATTATTATAAAATATTTTTCTTAATAGTACTTATTTGCTACAAAGTTTTATAAAGCATAAAATCACTTGTATAATTTGAATAATGGTATTGATAAGGTAAAAAGTTATTTGAAGAGAATGAGACTAAACAAAATCAGTTGCTGTTCGCTTTAACAAAACTCAAAATTTACTTTGAGCCAGGCTTGCGAGAGTATCATAAACAGCAAAATAACTCAATCTTATAATAGTAATTAATTGACTTTAATTTCATAAATGTTTCGACATCCAAGCCTTCTTTCTCAGTGATTTGTAAAGCCTCATGTATGACATTAATGTATTTTTAAAAAATATATTATTATATTTGAGTTTGTTTGGTTTGCTCCTATAAATAACTGTTTTGAATATTCATATATCATATTTTAAAAACAAATAGAAGAATACAATTCATAAAAGCAGTAAAAATTATTTATTGAATAAATAATTATTAAAATATATTTTTAGAAACGTTAAGTAGTTATGTTTAATAAGTATTCAATAAAACGTGAATCAACGTCGATATTGTTGACTTAGTAAGACAAATAATGTCACCAAAAGTCACTTTTCTTTACTTCTCTTATTCACTTGTAAATTTCTCTTTATTTATTCATTTTTATGTTAAACAAACGAAACGTAAGAATCAAAATATTGTTTTCCGTATACAATTTTTAAACATTGTAAACCTACTCAAACTTACATAATACTTTTTAAACTTACAAGGGTGTTATATTTAACATTCAAGAATGAATTATTTTTAAAGTATCTTAAATTTTATTATCTAATTTGAATTAAACATTTTAACAGATATGAAAATAAGCTTCTATCAGTAACATAAAAAAGAAATCAACCTATATATTATTTTATTTTATTAATTAAAACATTGCATTATCAATGAGTTTTATTATTTTAAGAATAGTACTGAATCAGTCTTTACAAGTTTAAAAAAATTTAAATATGTTAATTTTAAAATATTGTGTGTTTGAAATTAATAATTTGTTGTTTTTTCAAATAAATAAATGCAGATTTCATTCCAGTTTCACCTAATTAGAGATATTAGTATGGCTATTGCTAGGTGGAATATTTGGCAATATAAATTTGGGATAATTTTAGAAATACACTGATGGCTATAGTTTATAAGTTAAAATTTTAATCGTACACTGTAAAATTGTAATTGTAAAAATAGTTATATTTAAATTAACCAAACTAACTTCTTGCCAAACTTATATTTTAAGTATATTAATGTAACCTTACTATTAACGTAATGAGGTAAAATGTTTTCGATCCTATTGACCAATCTGTCTCAGAGTCTCTTAGTTCGGTCGCTTGGATGGAAAACGTTTCATCTCAGTACGTTTTTAATAAAATTATTATAACTTCGACTAGTTGGATAATAGTTCAATTCAATGATACACTTCTCGACGATCGTATTGCACCATAAAGTTTACGTGATTAATAAGACTATTTACTTGAAAACAGACATAAATTCAGTTACTGTATCCAGACTAGGTAGTCTTACGTGAGATATCAATATAAGAGTAAATCCACAAATTGTATATCTGTTTTCCATCAGCATTAACACGGATAAACAAGATATTTCTACTACATATAATTTTATTGTTTAAATTTAAAGGTTATTTTGTTTTGTTTGTTTCATTTTCGGCAATGTAAACTTATTATTCACTACATGAAAATACTAAGTAGGAAATAATATTGTGACAACTTTTTGTTGTTAAATACGTTTTTCGTGTTTGAGTGTTTTTACTTCTACGGTGAACAATATAAAAGATTTCATAATAAAACTGACATTCAACTGATAATAAGTTGTCTAGACAATACACTGAACTACATGGTCAGTAGAGGCGAAAGAAGTAGTTAAAACATATTGTAACGTTTTAGTTTAAATCTTAATTATTTACCAGGTTCGACGCCATATTTCATCACCCAAGGCATTATGAATGCTTCATTAAGAGTTCTTAGTCATATTTTTACATAATTGAGTTTATATCATTCGATTTAAAGCTTAATTGAATGTACTAAGGTAGATGAACCAGTTGAAATACCCAAATAAATTTTTATGAACCACGAGATTAATAAATAACTCCAATTTCAGAATAATTGAATTAATTTATAGGGATTTTGAAGTCGTTCAAGGTCCGAAAAACCGGAGCCGTGCGATCAAGATGTGCGATGGGAGCTAGGCGTATGCCGAAGCCCTTGCACTACATGTAGACTGGCGACCGTGACACTGCACCGACTCTCTATAAATACTGAATACCGACTTGGTCTCGGTACTCAGTCCACTCAGTAGACATCAACCATGTACAAGTTGGTAAGTGGCGCTTTTACCTCGTACACGCTGCGCTGACTACAGCAGACAGAGCGTTATACAAGAATTCTTCTATATTATTGTGCAATTTTTAACATTTTACGTATTATCTTATCTAAATATATTGTGTGTTTGTTTGTTTGTTTGTTTGTGTGTGTGTGTGTGTGTGTGTGTGTGTGTCTAATATTGAGTTTCTTGACGACTAATTATTATATCATTCTTTAAGATTGATTACATTAAATATTTCACCTTATTTTGTACGCCAAAGTGTTAACTTCTAAAATAGGTTAAGAGCAAAAGATTTATTTTAAACACACAATAAACAAAATATAAACTTACTGAACATATTTAACTTCATACAAAAAAATTTATTCATTGCTTGACGAAAAGATTAAGTTAAAGGAATCTATTGATAATTCGAGGCATACTTTATATTAGTAAACAATATATCCGGATGTATCTTATATATATGTAAACCTATTATTATCTATCTGTTTTTATTTATAAACACTTTATATAAATAGCTATGTGTATGTCTGTTTGTAGTTGTTTCTTTTTTTATAATATTTTCAATATAATGAAAATTGTATGGTAAATTACTTAGATACTGGACTAAAATACTTCACTAAAATATATAAATTTGCTGAATCGATAGTGGTTGAAACTAATTTAGAAAATTTTATTTTAGAGTTGAAATATATTTCAACTTTTTATTTATTTTCCTGTCAGTTCAAACTAATATGTTTCAGCCCAAGAGCTAGATATCATCAGCCTTAAAAGTGTAAACGTATTGTTTCTTGAACTTTTATAGATTCTCGTTGAAGTTTTACGAACAAAAAACACAACACTCTTACAAACTTAATGAAGGATACGTAAGCCACAGTACACTGTACTCAAATAAGCTCCAGGCACACATTCAAAGATGAAATATCTTATCACATACATTCGATTTTATTTGTTTATGAATCGCTGATATGTTTCGATGCGTAATATTACCTCTAAGAATGTTGATCACTAGACAGAAAACATTTTGTGTGTGAAAATTTTAAACTAAATTTTGACGTTGAAACAGATTACCGATCTTTATTTTTATTCTTTCAAAAGAATCCCACAATTTTAAAATTATTATAATCTTTTGAAAAATTATTCATCATCTTCAACTTATATTTGATAATACTTTAATAGATTAACAATAACTTATGTTTTTAAATATCATCTCTATGTGTTTAGAAAACTGTAGGTCTTAACATGGAAAACTAAAAATTAATTATAATCGTCTTTTTCTAACAAAATATTCTATTATATCACTTTCTTTTTATTTTTTAACTAAATAATCGTTATAAAAACCAAACAGATAACGGTTTTTGAGGACAAAGTTTATTTCAAACTTTTCATTACTAATCATTTTAATAAACTAATATTTTCAAAGCGAAATTTGGAAATATATTTTGCAAGTAATTTTATATAGTTATAAACTAACCCACAATTTATATTTATAAATAAGACACCAAATTT
>JBAIZL010000005.1:101934623-102049623 GCA_036971475.1 Prosapia bicincta | reverse complement strand
TGCTCTTGTATATAATTCGATTAAAATGACGTCTGAGGAAACAACATTTGACCATTTCGTACCAAATAAATGTAAAAGCCAAGAGACGTCGGATTATATATAACAAGTAATTTATATAGATAGGCTCTCTCTCTCTCTCTCTCTCTCTCTCTCTCTCTCTCTCTATATATATATATATATATATATATATATATATATATATATATATATAGAGAGAGAGATAGATAGATAGATAGATAGATAGATAGATAGGTAGGTAGATAGATAGATAGACTATATATTAAAATCAATTCCTATTTGAATCGACAAAGAAAAATTTTATTTTACTTTCTTTTTTTTATAATTATATGTATATATGTTTCAGGAGAGTGTGAGATAAAAGAAGGGACTGAAAAACGTTGAAATGTATCCAGATACATCGTCGCACATTATTCGCAATAAACCTGAGAGATGTTTTGGCTTAAAGGCTATCAATAAGTGTGACTATTATTACCTCCGGGAGAGCGTAGTGTATCTGGGTAGGGTTAGGGTAGCGATAGAAACCCCCGGTAAACGATATAGGGAGGGAATATAGCATTTCGGGTGCAGACCGATGTCGATGTAGGTCCACTCCCTATAGGTTTATAAAGAGGTGACAAATTCTTACAACCCTTATAAGGAGAAGATTAGGAGGGAAACGGATTGTATTAGGTTTTGTAAGGATATAAATAAAGGATTTTCCCTTAAGATGCCCGAAGCTACCCCCTACCCAAGAATGAAATATTTATTTTACAATTTAATACGAATGTGTTATTTGTAATTTCTTTAAACACAATCCAGGATTCTTTCCGTCTTATCAAAATAGCTGTTCATAATGTTATCCTTACGTAATATAGCTAACTATAATATAATTTAATAGTTAAGTAGCTATAAAGTTAGAAATCACTATTTTCGCTAATTTATAAATAATACGTTTGATTCAAGTTATTCTTATAATTTTTTAATGCTAGTACTTTATGCAATAAAAGTGCATTGCCCATGACTATTACAAAAACGTTACAAAACCATATTCCCCTGCTGGTTCTGTAACGATTCTCCTAAAACCGTCACGATTTTGGCAATCAGGAACATTTGGAGAAAGTTGGGCTGCAGAACTTCCTCCTGCATACTAATAGCCTTTGTGAGCTCATAAATAGTGCATTAAAGTTTAGTGAAGGGAATAAACCGGGTGAAATACACTGCCTAATCGTTTGTAGGTTAGGAAACCATTGTTACCTCACAATCAGCTGGTGCCTCAAATAACTAAACTTTCAGAAGTAGTTGAATGTTACCTGTTAAAAGAAAAGAATAAGAAAATGTACTGAGTTTATTTTTTATTGCAGAAAATGTAATTAATTATAGATTTGGTATTACAGCAATGCTTATCGCTTTTTACCAAGTTTTTTAAGTGAATATTATTTTACAGTACTTTACAGTCTCACAATGCCATTGTTATCACCTTAATTTTTTATCTCGTGTTTTTATTTGTTTTATTCTATCTGTAGTTGATTTTACATAAGTTTGCATCTTGATTTATCTCAGTACTGGGAACTTCGGTGAAGTACACACCCTTCAAGAAATAATATTCCACGCAGTAATAATCAATCGAAATAGGAATTATTATTTATTAATTTATCCTACTATTTGTTTTAAATTTACCTTTTATCACCTTTTATTTTACATTTCAAATAATTCAAAATTAAACGTTCCAAAGTTCGAGAATAAAATTTAATTGAACTAATTAATTCAAGGGAGAACCAATATAATTTAGTGTTTTTTACAAAACAAAAATAATCAATAACAAACAAAAAATATATATTTTAATGCCTTAATATACAGCTTAATTCCTATAAAAACAATAGATTACCTCTAGAAATATAAGATAATGGAAGAGGTAGGAATATAAAAAGCAATTTGAGGTGGAAGTTATAAATACTTTTTGTGACCTTAGAAAGTAAGCTGGAACGTCGGTATGTAAGCGGAAGCCACAGGAATTGAGATTGGACCTCGAAAAGTAAGCTGAAATCCCCGAGGGACCTTGGCGAGTGAGCTGGGACCCCTTTACATTGACTGGAAACCCAGCAAGTTAGTTGGAACCCCGGCCAGTGGGCTGGAACCACGGCAAGTATGCTGAACCATGGCAAATTATAAGGAAATCCAGCAAGTGATGTGAAACCCCGGGCATTGCCTGAAGCCCCAGAAAGTAAGCTAAAACCCAGCTGTTAGGATGGAATCATATCAATTAAGTTGGTACCCCAACGAGTGAGTTGGAAACCTGGCTAAAAGAAAATATAAACTGTAAGATCGATACACTGTTCTGTCTGTGTAAACAACAATGTGTAAATTGTAAACAACAATTTTTGTTACAGGTATGTGTGTCACAGAGTCTTCCACATGGTCAGAGTGTATCCACATGATCAGAGGGCTTTCCGCCAGAGTTGTATGCTGGGAATCCAATTGTTTTCAGAATTTGAAAATATGCTATTTTACTTCAAGGAAGACAGAAAGAATTTAGAGTGAACATCACAAAGGCTATGACCATCTCTGAATGTAATGTCTACTTACTAACAGCAATAAGTATGAAGAGGGTCACAGTTGGATTGGTCGCTTAGAACCTTCAGCTAGGCACATTTCAGTGGGCTAATTATTGATAAGTGGCATCCGGAACACGGCTAGAAGAAGGATCAGATATTAGTCCTCTTAAGATGATTATCCGTTAAGTGACTCTTCCCATAATGAATCAAAATCTGTTTTAATACGTTAAACTAAGAAAATCAACACTCTTATAAACACACTTTTAATAAACATTAAAAAGAACCTCGTCACTTACGCCTCAAGCGAAAACGGATTTCGTCATTTAATAAAACTCCTTATTCTCGGTGGTAATAATGAAAATATCCCGTAAACCTATTGTTGAGGTGTATTTTCCATCCAACCTCTTGCTCAAAAACGTTGACTCGTGATAAAAAATTAATTATTATTTAAATCACGGATATGTAAAACTGTAAAAGATAGAGAATTTACTAAAACCATTGCGCTATAGACGGAAAATGCTAAAATGATTTTGCTCATATAGTATAATAAATTCGGCTTCTCTTTCTGTGTCAAGGGCTGAGAGAGTCATTTAAAGCTACGCCCGCTGATTGCTTGGCCAAATGTTAATTAATCCACAGCTTAATGTTAGATTATATCTGATTCAATATGTTGTGAAATGTTATTGGATGTCCGAGAAGCACAGCATCTTGTTATTAAGGAACGACAAACGCATGCAAACTGAACTGGCGACTAAACGAATTAAATTCTAGTCGCTCGATTCCAACGTAAATACGGCCCTATTACGTGAAGTCTTAGGTAATAATTTCTTAAACATTTCACTGTGTATATTGGGGTAAACTGTGCTTATATATATATATATATATATATATATATATATATATATATATATATATATATATATATATATATATATACTTTTATAATATTGAAGTTAATTGACACAGGATCATGCTTTGTTGTTTTGAAGTGAAATAGGTTTTTTTTTACAGGATAATCATGTCATGAAAGAGACAATTGTCATCCAGTTTGAGTAGTAATCATGAAAATTGTTTCTAAATGAGGGGATCAGATTCAACTCTAGCGGAAGGCAATAAATTTTTATCCGATGACAAACTAATTTCATTTCCCGGTAATTAACTAACTAATCATAAACTAACAAATTACAAACAAGAAAAAAACTTGAAAATTAGTAAACGAAAATTGGGTTATTAATCAAATATTTTTTTGCCGCTGATAGAAAAAATAGCTTTATACGTTTACTCTAAAATAAACCGGTTTAGCTTCAGATAAAAATATCTAAAAATCAGATACGTTAGAAATAATTTTAAAAAATAATGTTTTGTATATATATATATATATATATACATTATATTAAATATGGTAATATGTTTTCTTGTAAAATAGTTAATAAATTGAAAATGTTTCAAAAACAAGAATGGTTTTAATGCATATATTTATTCTAGCAAAATATGTTTACAAAAATTAAATCATATCATTAGATATGATTTAATATTAGTAAACATATTTTGTTAGATAATTACTTTCCTGAAGATATTGGTACTGTTTTATCGGCGAAAAGCTTTGAATAAATATTGCATTAAAAGTATTCTTGTTTTTGAAACATTTTCAATATATATATATATATATATATATATATATATATATATATATATATATATATATATATATATAAAGAACTAAGTCAAAATACAAATACAAGAATTATAATTGAATTTCAAAATTCAAAGCTTTTCGTTGGCTAACAGTACCAACATCATCAGGAATATTAAACAATTAAAATTCCTATTTAATTAAATCAGGAATTTTAATTGTTTAATATTCCTGATGATGTTGGTACTGTTAGCCAACGAAAAGCTTTGAATTGTAAATTCAATTATAATTCTTGTATTTGTATTTTGACTTAGTTCTTTATTAATACACAAGAAAACGTATTGCGATATATATATATAGTTATTGTTTAATGTTCGAGTACATTAGACTCAAAAGTAGGTACATTTGACAGGTTAATGACAGTTTTAAAAGAAGTTGTACTTTTACATAGACATGCATATGACCATATAATTTTAACTTATTGAGTAACTATCGTCTGCCACCTCTGAAGTATATACTCTCTTTGTTAAAGAAGATGCTCTACATTCATGGATGGTTTTATAATGACACAGCTGTATACTTAGGGAGAGTATTAACCCTTTCTCCAGATAATTTCTTGAACACAGCTACCTATAATAAAGCTATTCCTCCAGAGGGAGCTCTCTCAAGTAATACTCTTACAAAATCATTAAAGTAGTTCATAGCGAAACTACAACCCAACTACAACTTTCACGATTACAAAGTTATGGCTCTGAAAAATTTGTCGGATGCTATACACTTCTAAATGAAAAAGTATAACTGATTAAAACAAAGTGTTCTAAAGATCACAATTAATTATTTGAAGATGCAAAAGCAATAAGAAATACTTAGTACACATAGCCATATCTGTGTGTTCTAGTCGAGGGATGTCCAACTGGCGGCCCATGGGCGGCATGTGGCCCACCTAACAATTTTACACGGCCCGCGAAATCTTATTGGACAAAAAATTACCTGAAATGCATTTATTTTGGAAAACCTTATACCAAACACGACAGTTATAATTAAAATAATTACTCATATTTTGAGATATAGCAGACGGTCAGAACTTTAACTTCTCAGTAAAACAGTACAAACACGATGCTGTGGCAAACGCCTGTCGTCTTGTGATTTTACTGACCACGCGCACACGATAAGTTTTTACATTTCCATTGTTAAGTTTGTCGCTAGTGTATAGTTCGTGTTGAACTTAGTACCGGTACAATAATGAGTATGAAATCGGTAAAAAGGTAAAATTTATAGCGAAAACAGGATTTACAACTAAAGTTGAATTAGTGATTACTTGATTGTTAACAGTGATGGAAAAGGGCTGTTTGGTGTGCATGAAAGTTATATCAGTGCTTAAGGAGTATAATGTGAGAAGACATTACTCAACAATGCATGACAATAAGTATTATACAAATACAGATGAAAGTCGGCTTAAATTAGTTGCAGATTTGTAGAGAAGCTTAAACAGCAAGCAGGTATGTTAAGTAAAATACCGCATTCTTAAACGTGTTCACTGTTTGGATCTTATGCCGTATCTCTAGAGCTGGCCAGGGCAAGGGAAAGCTCATGATATTTTTTAATTGCTTCCTAAAGAGAGATCCCAAACTTGCGAGATTTCGGACTAGAAATGTTATCATTGTTTGGCAGTGAAACTATGTTTTAGTCTATGGACTTTATAAAAAACCAAAATAGAAACAAGCTCTCTGATATATCTCTACTTCATCTCATGACGATGGCTACAATCGAGCTAGGAGTGATATTCGTTTTTTATTGGATGTAGCTAATCGATCACAATGTTCACACTAAAATAATATATTTTTGTCTCCTTTCAGTGTTTGTGTTGACTAACAAAACTACTTTTCTGAATGTTTTTCTTCACTGTGTAAAACAAACACCTGAGTCTTGAGAAACACAACGAATATTACTAATTTATGTTTTCTTTGTAACTTTACCAATGCTCCTGTTACTTTTTTATATTAAAAATAAAGTATTACTATGTGGCCCGCGACCACGCTCACGGTTTTAAGTTTGGCCCTTTATGCTTTGGAATTTGGACGTCCCTTTTTCTAGACTTTTCACACATTTAAATTAATTCAAGTCTTTAAAATTATGGATTCGTTTTAAAGCTTCGCCGAACGTCATTACATCAAAATAGTGGGACCTCTTGTAGGTTTTACTTACATAATTGAAAGTAGATCTTTTAGACACATACGCACACACACAAAGAACGCACACGAGCTTGTTCATATTTACCACTAATGTCACTGTTTTACGTATATTGTACATAAACTTATACATTCACTATTTTAACCTTATACATTCATAAAGGAAAGGTTTTCAATCGTTGTTTTTTCTAAGTGTTTATATGCTATATTCTAATTTGAATTGGCCGCAGAGTTTATGATGAGAATAGTATAATATAATACTATATCTATGGCACTTAAATATAAAGTAGCTTAGAAGTACACGTGACAGATAGATTGTCTTTGCGGTCACCATGGAAAAACCTTTATTTTGCATTTATTGTTTTTTTTGCATTTTTACGTTTATCACCTAGTGTTACTATTATTGTCCCCGAAACACAGGCAGGATTGTGAATGTAGGATTAACGTGAGGAAATAACTCCCTGGTGAAGGATTTAAGGGAAATCATGGTGTCATTTTTGGGGTCTGATAGCAGGAGTATCTCTTTAATGGCAGGGGGTAGCAGTAACGCTATATACCCTTGCTAAAGGAGGTTTCAGAAAGCGTAGATGGAATTAGTTAGGGCTAAGGAAAGGACATAAAGAAAGCTTCTAGTAGTGGAGATGAAGTAAACTACACCGCTTGTGCAGCAGACTAGGATAAATAAAGATGTTTATAGGATTAGTTTAAAATATGTGTCTTTTGAGAGAAGTTATTTTTAAAAATTGTAAGATATTACTACATACGGTCAAAATATAAGTGTGTTTTCACTATACAATATGGAGTCGTGGTATAATGTCTGAATGAGACTTGAAGCCCTTTCAGGTATCTCATGATTTCAAATACTCTAAATTCGATTTAAGATATCTTACAAAATTTTAAATAACAGTAATAAACACTCAATAATATGTAAAATAAATCTTTTTGTACAAATCGAGCTTTCTACAACATTTCATTCCAAATTGTTTGTGTAGTTTTTATCTATGAGTTTCTTCAATTAGCCAATTATTTTATAATTTAGAGACAATTTTAAAATTTTAGTTTCCTATTTTAGTTATAGTTGTCGATTACTCCACTTTAGATTTTTTAATTTTTTCATATTATTAAAAAACCCATTGTAATGGCACATTTAGAGAGCTATAGCGATTTTAAAGAGCTATAGTTAATGTCATAACCTACAAATAGATATTAAAACTTGATAATAATTGTCACGGAAACTTAACGTTTGTTTGAAACACGTTCGTTTATCATTTATTTCCTAAGGAAATATCCCACTGTACACTTCAATAATATACGGACATAATAAAATATACCTACAAAGCATCTGGTTGGGATGGATTTGGTTATAAAAACACTTTAGTTTCGTAATGTATAGTAAACAGTTAGTGAGGTAAAGTCTATACTTTACACGTCAGCTGACATCATGCAGCACTTAGACGGTAAGTTAACCTCACTATCCATTTGCTTCATTCAACATCAAACTTAACACTGCAATTATTTTTGAATATTCACACTTACCACAACCAGTTACTTTATTGCTGATTGTAAAGTAGCGGCCTGAATATGAATTGAGCGTTTTTAAAATACTATTCGGTTTTTTAAAGATACGTTCAGTTTTTAGCACTGTTTATGGTTTCAAACTTGCTTTACAGTTACAAAATTTAATTACATATTTCTGCCCCTTCCAACTTTACAATATTTTCCTCTGTTCACGAGTTTCGAAATGACTCATTTTCAAAACCTTATTCGTACTTAAGAGTAAGACTTGAGTTTTGAAAATGAAGTCACTCCGAAAAGCGTTACCAAAGGAAAATAATGTAAGGTTAGAAAAGGCAGGAAAATGTACTCAAATATATAGAAATATTCTTAACAGAAATGAAGATACGTATATTAAGAATTACTCGTACATGTGAAACACTAATTATTGTTCGGAACGTATAAAATCTCCTTTTTCTAGTTTTCTTAGATGTTTACCAATTAGTTTGTAGAGTAATGTGTTAGATTCATCAAAATCCAGGTACCCGTCAGGTTTTGTCCGTATTTTTTCTACTTTAATTTTACTAAACTAATTACTTAAGAAAATTAAACTCAACCAGACAGCGTCTGGCACATTGATCAACCAATGGATGAAATTGCAAGAATAATATTTTTCCTCAAAATTTGTCATTGTTATTTTAAAGCTTTGATTTGAAAAAACTTGCTTGACCTCTGAAGATAATTATGTATGCGTTTAAAGATGTAAAAATAACACGATATATTTGAAAAAACTTCAGGTAAATATAATCCTAACCACAGCTTGTTACATAGCCATGTCTTGTTACTTAGAGTCACCTCCTATTCGTAATAAATTGCTTCAATAACCGGCCACCCTATATGTAGGATAATATCTCTAATCTTACTTGGCTGAACCAATCGTCTAACAAGAAATTTCAGTACACTGATGCCAAGTTTTGCAACCGCCCCTGTGTCCGTGACCGCCATTTTGTATATATAGCCGACCGACCCTAAGTTCAGCATCGTACTCTCATACACCACCAACCATGAACACCTTGGTGAGTAATCGTGAAGTTTTTAATTAAGTGTAATTTTAAAACTTTCCTTCAAAAGAACAAGTATTAAATTATTAAAATAATTCTTTTAATGTTAATTCGTACTATCAACAAAGAACAATTTTAATTTAGTTGTTTTTCAAGTGGCAAAATTGAAACCAAATTGTTTTGTAATTTTCTACTTTCCTTTCTATGTATGGTGTTGGACTATTATTTTTATTTGTTACTATTTATACGCTTTCTGTTTTCGTCGCTTGCATGGTGTTTAGTTTCTTTTCACTTTCCTTTCGCATTGTTCGTTTCTAAAGCAAGGTTCGATAACGTTAATCCAGTGTGTTTGTTTATTTTATTCTTTTCATTAATTTTTAATCCTAGAGCATTTAAAATATTGTGTTGTAGCGACGGCAACAATTGAATGTTATACAATGGAGATTTTTCATATAGATATTTCAGAAGTTTGTTTCTAGCTATGAAATGTTTGCTCAGAGTCAAAAAGCGCTACACTTCGAACATGAAGATATTCAGTTCGAATCCGGCCTATACCCCCAAATTTGTATACTCTAATTATTCAATAAATGTTGGAAAAAACAGTATTAAGTAATAAATGTATTAAGATAAATGGTCCTCCACTATAGGTTAGACAAATTGTATTTAAACTTGATTGGATGAAAAAACGATTTTCTTAACAATTGAAAATTTGTACAAGATATTTATCAGGAGAGAGTGAGCTAATAGAAGTAATTGAATAATAAGTTTATTCTTACTCATCATTTTTTTGTTGTTGTTATTTGTAATTTTTATATTATTATTAACGTGTACCCTTATAGCTTTATAATACAAAAGTAAAGTAGTTTAGCAAATTTATTGTTAAGGAAACATATTTGTAATTACTTTAACATTGTTCATTTTCGATCCTTGGTGGTTGAGAACGTAAAATAACAGATTTCTATAGAGATTCCTTACAGAGATAAACGTTATAACAGAACCGTTATAGAGATTCGGTTCAGCTACAGCAAGAATTGTGTCCATATATCTAAAACCACAAAAATGTAATATCAAATAGGATGTTATACAGCTTTAAGGAATCTTTGAATTTATTAAATAGGTGATGTAAAGTTTCTGAGAAGTTTCATTTCCCTTGCATGCCTGATGCCCCTATGTTAATGCTCCATGTATTTTCCAAGGATTCGAGGGGTATTATACTTGTTGTTTTAAAAATAGTTTCTAATTATTTGGTTTTTTAAATTTATTTTACCAAGAGGTCAAAAGCATATCCACAAATATTATACATATTGTTCTTATGGAGAAAGCCCAATCCGGTTATAAAGGCAGTTTTATTATTCAATTTAAAGTCAAACGATAGTATTTCAATAAAGTGATTTATTTTTTTTTATTTATTTAACTTTTCTTAAAAATTACTTATAAATTTCCTTTTTTCAAAGATATTACTTTTATTTTATTGTGCAGAATGCTCTACTCAACTGTCATTTATTACTTGTTTGCAGTACGTAATATTTCCTATCCTCTTCGCTGCAGTCTCTGCAGCTTACGTAGCCCCTGCTGTCGGCTATGCGGCTCCTGCAGTGATCGCAGCACCAGCACCAGTTGCCTACGCCGCCCCTGCTCCTGTGGTCGCTGCGTATCCTGCTGCGACTTCTTACGCCAATACCTACAGAGTCTCAAATACAGTGCGTGCAGTGGCGGCTGCTCCACTTGTTGCAGCACATGGTCCTGTTGTCGCAGCCCCTGTAGTCACAGCTCCTGTTGTCGCAGCTCACGCTCCGCTAGCCTACGCTGCTCCTGTAGCTGCCCATGCCTTCACCTACTGAATACATAAATCAAGATGTACAAATGTAACTTGAAGGTTTAAAATACTTAATAAATTTTTTAGTTACCACAATTTTATGTATTTGATTTAAAAAAGATATAAACACTGATTCCAGCTACTTTACTCTGTTGTAATATACAAGGTTTTTTATCTTTAAATTTTGTTTGTTCGTAAATATTATTTTTTTGAAACTAAACCTTCAAATCGGCAGAAAGTTATTAACAGTAAAATTAATTTTAAACTAATAATATATCTGCAAATGAAAAAACGTTAATTTAAGTATCATGAACACAAATTTAACATAAGTTAAATCAGGACACAATAAAGGAATTAGTAATTAATATTTTTAAAAAGTGGATTAAGAATAATTTGTTGCGATTGTAAATGTATAGCAATACTCTGATTATAAAAAGAGAATTTACAGCACCGTGGCCAAACTAATACGTATATAAATATTAATAAATAGAATTAGAGATTGAGACAAGTTAACTGAAATGAGGTGATGCTAGTTGCAAACTCCGCCCAAGAAACTAGAATTACTAGTATGATTCCAGCATTAATTACAATAGAAGTTATTAACTTATTTAATTAAATTGTGTCAGATATATACTATGATACTATGGCATTCTAATATTTTATAAAACATGGTAATATTATGACAGGTGACTAAGACTTTAATGCCCACAAGTAGGAAAGTTGACTACTGAGCTTTTTTTACATAAATAGATTTAGCATTGCTTAAAGTCTCATAAATGACACTTATAATGAAATGAAAATATAGGAGCGTATTTGTGGTGACAGATTAGATTGAAACAGCCAATAAGAGTTTTAGAAAACTATTGACAACGTTAGACCGCTATGCCACCACGGAATAATATTTAACTGGTGATCCACAATATAAATTTAATTATCAATAAACAGGCTTCACACTTTTAAGATACAAAACAATAAAATAACTACTTAATTCTTAAAAGGAAATATAAAAACCTATAGAGAGGAAAATTACTATTATAAAATCTCCAAGATAGTTAACTAAATGTGTAGCAGTGATTAAGTCTCCTTCATTTACAAAAGTTTTCATTAAATCTATAAATTCATTATACTGTAGTTAAACTTGAATAATCTAAACAAGAATTCTCAAGGCTAAAAGGACATTATGTCATGTGTTTTTTAGTCGGGATTTTACTTTACCACGAAAAGCTTTAAAAGCCTATAAACATTTTCCGGTACGCCTTATTTAAATAAGTAAGATTGCATTAGACGAGTGATTTTATTGAATATGAAACTGAGAAAGAACGGCTTTGACCCCCCCCCCCCACTACGTCTTTCATCGCACTCACGCGGCAATTAGGGCTGATCCTTGTGAATCACGTTCAATCCACGAGGCGCTTAAAGCAATAATAATGAAGATAATGTAACTAAAACCACTGGAGAGTAAATACGATAAGGGATGCTGAGAAACAAGTAGGTTTATTTGTAATATTTTTGCATTATTGAATTAACACGTAAGAAATATTAAATCACTGTAATGACAACACTCATGTTAAACGTTTTTGAGAAACTTGTGGGTATTTTCAAGGGTATTCCATCACATTTATTAATTTGGTAAAATCTAAAACTGTTTAATAATTTTATAAAAAATATTATAAATTCTGACAAAACATTATTTCATAGGTTTTTTTTAAAAAAATGTAACAATATTAAAAATCTACATTTTTTTTGTAAACTTAATTCAGTTCTTTTTGAAATTTGTATTTATAATTTTCTCTTTAATTTCTGGAAGTCTTTGATAGTCTTTCTAACTCAAATTATTCGTTATTAATCTACATTAACAGTTTATTATTTCAAATCCTTAATCTTGCTTTACTCCATATGTTTAATACATGTATTATTTCATTGGACCATTGTTTCTTCTCTTTCAAATCAAAGATGATAAGATAATTTCTAGGCAAGAGAACCATACAAACCTCCCTTGATTTCAATACATTTTAATACTAGCAGCTTGTTTATTCCGGTCTTTCATTTTAGCACATAACTTGTGCCTATTCGTACATAAATATATTTATTTATTTTTAGTATAAATACTTTTATTTTTAAAAGTAAATATATTTGTAGTTGATTTTACCTTTAATTCTAAAGAATTAACTTTAATAAAACGTGCGTAAATTGATCATGTGATAAAAACATACAATACATCAGTTACCACTGCAGCTTTAGTCTTGTATTTTTGCTTCATGTCTTCAAATTTCTTGATCAAATTTAAAGTAGCAGAACCACTCTTTGTTGAAATGGAAAGGACTTTGTCGTGAAATGGTAAGGACAAAACGCCTACTCGACTAACCGTTCCGGTTTCGGAAGTTTGAATGTCACATCGGAATACAACAGTATAGATGTATGCAGAACATTGTCCGAGACAATCGAGACGACAAGGCGATGTAGGTTACACATTGAAGGAACAGGTTTCATGTTTAATACTTATTGAGGACAAGAGGATGATATAAATATGACGATTTTTCATTCTTATAAAAATATTCTGTTACCTACATTTAAATCAATAGCTAACAAATTGAAAAAGGGTTTGAAAAGATGGAAAAATAAACGAGTTTTTATGATAATTTAATTTGTATTTATGACCTAAAAATGTTTCAGGTATACAAAGGAAGCTCCTATTGTTAACATAAGGAAATCTTATTAACGTTGACAATAGCTGCTTTATTGTCTGGTCTTACAACAATGTCGTATTTTCAAACAAAGACTCGTCCCGGAACTTATACCTGGATTTATTTAACATAAAGGCAATTCTCAGCATCCTATACTAACACATGCAAAATTAATGTTATCTGCAATAAGTCGTCTGTTCTATGAAAGGAAAATGTAGCTCGGATGTAGCTTCTGTTTCTTGCTGAATCGATAGTGCAGCGAGTAGCTAACCTAAACATTTTTGCTGTGGCGTGACTTTTATTCTTTTCGATAAGCTGTTATCCCCTTTCTTTCTCCCCATACTCTGTTGTAGTGCCTCCTTAACATCATCTACCTTTTCCTTTCCGTATTACCTTATCTTTTTCTTCCCTGCCTTGTTATCCAGAAAGAAAATCATCCCATTTAAATATATGTATGTGTCTTCACCTTTTGCGTAATCGTCTTTCTATATTCTGATGTGACGAATCTTATAACTTTTTGATTAATCTTTATTTTCAAACATTAGAAACGTCTTCGAATTTTACTGCTAATATTTATATGTTACTTTCGCATTTCATTCTTTAATACCAAAAGTTTATAATCAATAAAAAAATATGTCAATGTACCGAAACATATTCCGCTAAACGCATTCATTTTCTGTTTACAGTCCCAGATCTCATCTCATCTTCCATTACTTTTTTCGTGACGGCGGAGTAATTTTTCAGCTCTGCTGTTATCAATTAAAGGTTTTCCTAATAGGAATGAATGTTGAACATAGATAGGATTACCCTATGGTAGAGGAAATAGGGATATCATGATATCACGTTTGTGTGAACGATTAACTGCATAAAACCCCTCTTCTATAGGGATTATAAAAAGTGTCTACTCGTAGCTACTCCTTGTAAAAAAAATACATAAGGGTGATAGGGTAGGGTAAGACTAATACACGCTGACCTCTTGGTACTGTATGTAGGTCTTTGTAGACCTAATCAAATGAAATAAACACAGACTACTCGTATGAGCTCGTTGCACGTTGGCAGATTGTGTACTACTGTAATTGTCTATTCTTTCTGGATATCTAGTGATGTTTATATACACACATACACACACACACACACACACAAACACACACACAAACAATAACTTTCTTTCTTAACTTATTTCCATTTGTATTTCTTGTATTACTCTTGCAAACATTTATAGTGATGCTGCTCTTTCAGATATTATTCCTAATTTGAAGAACTGAATTATCTTCATTCGTCACGTATATTTGACAGAAAAATTAACTTCAATACCTGTGTTAAATTTGAACATAATTTGAAAAATATATTTTGTATAAGAATTTGCGAAAAAATATGTACCTTAAATTCCTACATCTTCTATTACGAATCTCATAACTTTGCGTTTGTGTCAGACTAAAAACCGCTGAATAATATATTTTCAATATAAAAATAACAAGGTAGTTTTAGGTTAGAAATAATAAGAAATCAGGAAAACGTCAGTTCTTACTATTACAAAACAATAGGAACTTTCTAAAAGTCGACACTTCTGAAATAGACAAAAATCTGAACTTCTAGCCTAACTACACAAATTTAACTATTTTTAAAGGTACAATAAGGGTATATATTTGATATTGAATTAATAAATTGATGAATACCTTTTCTTTATTAAGATATTAACTAAATATTCACGCGTTATTTAAACACTTTCATACATATTTATTACTCTCTCTCTCTCTCTCGCTCTCTCTCTCTCTCTCCCTATATATATATATATATATATATATATATATATATATATATATATATATATATATATATATATACATATACACATATATATATATATATATATATATATATATATATAATTATAATATATATACATAAAAAAATCGTTGTCCTGAGTGACTGACTGAGAATCAACGTAGAGCCGAAACTCTTAAAACTAGAGGATTAAAATATTCAGAGTACATTCCCTTCATAACATAGTCGCACAATGAGAAACGATTTTGCAAAATATTGATTTTAAAGGCTAAAAATTGCAATATTATACACGATTAGTTGAAACATCTTTATGCAATTGCATATATTTCCATTTAAATATTACCCTGTTATAACTTTCTACTCTCATTTCATAATCATCATCAATTATTAGTAGTTTTTAAATTTATTAAATTAACGTATAAAGTGACAACTTTAAACGGTGTAGGCGATTTCGTGAAAGGTTGCTAGTTATATATGGGCCATTAAGATTGGTTTTCCTTAATAAGGTAAATTTTACTCACACAATTCATGCGGTGTTTTGTGCTGCTCATAAATACATTACACCTTTTACCAACGTAGTGGTTATTTTATGAACGCTTTATTCCGATTGGTTGGCATAGTTAGAAAATATTTGATTGCTCTTTCTACTTCTAATGTGTTTTATATTTAAAAAAAAAAAAAATTAAAAATGCCTAATTTATAACTGTAAAAATTCAATAATATTTTATCATTATTATCATGTAATTCTCACTAACAATACATGTTTGTTTCTAGTTACACTTTAGCTTCCAGTTATTTCATCAACACCGTAAGCGTCACGGCAACAGATGTTTCACTTTATTCCTTTGCAACCGGTCCAAGTTGAGTAAACCCAACGACAAAGTAAACTCTAATTACTAGCAGCCTGTTATTAGCCGGACCTGATAATGGCCTAACCTTTCATTATTTAACTTTGATTTATGTGGAAACAGTGACGTTTGAGAGTGTATGGCTGGCATTTCTGTTTAGGTCGGATGTAGTTCCACACAGTTGAAATAGTCTAATAACATTGTTTGAGAAGCAGTATGAGCTCACGCGCTGTCAGTACCTGCAACGACCTCATTACGACGCCCAGAATTCTAACCTTTCTGCAATTTCAAACAAATTGATACGTCACTTTGATAAAGTTATAGGGTTTTGCTAGTACTATTCATTGTGAATTCTTTATTGACTTATTGAATAATACATTGTAGATTTGGGTCGATAAAAATAAACTGTAGCAATATTTTACTGCTTTATTTTTGGTTTTGAACCTATACCGCCTTTTAGTCTGAATTAGTTGTCTCATGGCATATGTTAACAAGATCCGAATTTTAATAGTTTACCCAACCTTTTTTTTAAAATTAATATCTTAATATTGTTTTTTATTTTTGTACTCTAGAAATATAAAGTCGAAAGTTTATGTAAAATAAGTTAACAACAATTCATAATCTCACAAATGCCGGTAGGGTGCTCAATTTCCAGTAAATCCTGAGCCATGTTAACATCACTGGCAATGAAAAGACTGATCAACTAGCCAAGCAGGGAACAAGTCTCCCTTAGCCAGAGCATCTGTGATCACTACAGACCTCCAGGTCCCTAATAAAGATGTCTACAAAAACATGGATCTAATTTATTCTATTGAGGGAACTCACAACAGGAAAACTGTTAGAAAGTTGTGTCGGAGAGACCGATTGACCATAACTTGCCCTGAGCTGTTGGCGTTGCTGGTTTTAGATTGAAGACGGTTCATGGTTACCTTGCGCGCACCCATGTGCTACCGACCCCGGAGTGTCTGCTATGTATTGGTGAACCTCTAAACGCCGAACACAGCCCTGGACCGGGATCAGGATTACTACAGTCCCACCATCTCTAGTGGTCAGCGCGTCAAATGGATCAACTGTCAAGGGCGGGCGTTAGCTAGTAAGTAAGTAAGTCATTTCAAGATTGATATTATACCAAATAAAATTTAAGATTTTATCTGAATTCTCTTTTCTTGTACATATTCCATGGTCATTATCATTTACATTAGACAACTACAATTTTTTTTTTTAAAGAAGGAAAATACAACGGTCAAACGAGTCAATAAATATTTCTTTTAATTACATCAACATTTTGGCGAATAGTTTGTTGCCCGTTTCAAGTTGAAACTTTTTTGCTATGAAAACCAAATCCTTACACGGCTTCCAAATCTCATGTTTTATTCAAATTTTACAGAAAATTTCCATTAATTATTACACATTCACAGCTGGACCTAGTTTAATTATATTGACGCTTTTCTCTAAGCTCATTCTTATAAAACTGATGCTATTTACAGATGTTTAATTTTTTTTATTTTCATGATTACTTTGTATTTCTGAAGACCGTAACTAAGGCCCGGCTCACCTAAACCAGTAGTTTGACAATAAAACAAACATTTACTTATATGAGCAATTGCTGCGCCTAGTTTGATAAATGTGCACAAGGAGTAATCCTGTCAATAGTAAAAATCCTAAATGTTTGGGGGAAATTGTAAAACATACTAATACAAAGTATTTAATAATTAAAATCCTGATTGAAAGGTTTTAAAATAGTTGTGTTTATTAGTCTAGCATTACTATACGTAATTACATTACATTCTTTTATCATTATTATAACTTTATTTATTATTGTATTTTATTCTATCAATATTAACATATATTCTTGTGCTACATTAATTTTTGGTAAGCATTATCAAAAGTTACAATGATACATCATATTATCATTTTTTATTAATTATCATTCTCAATTCAGTTACAATTATTTTACATTATCATGTTACATCTTATTATTATTATTATCACATTTTGAACTGTTTTCTGTGAGATTCTTTCCACAAATACTTCGAAAGGTTTGGAAATGATATGGAAGAGTGGTCTAAAGAAAAATACCGTTTGACCTACAGGACTGTTTGTGTAATGAAGCGTATGTTATGTTTACATTTACAATATCGGTATAGTTTCTTGCTGGTGGTACTGTAACCATTCAAACTTCTTTTATGGGTATACGAACTGATTATGTCTCTAAATTAACCAAACGTCAAGTAACTTATGCATTCTTGAAGTTTTCTCGTATTTATATTATTATTTATGTGTTTTATTGACTTTAATTATCGGTTATTTATACGCATTTGATACTGCAATAAACCTTACTTAAGGTTGCAGAACGTTCTTTGGAGTTTTCTAAATTGCATTGCTACACTTCTAATGTTGGTGAATTTTGTAGAAATTGACAAAGAGTAAAGATGGTGAAACGAAGAATACCTACCTTTCGACCTACCTCCTGGTCAAAGTGAACAAGCAGTTGCTTAGTCCTGAGAATATCCAGTCCAGCTTATCCAAACCATTGCCCTCACGAACTCATCCTCAACCCGGGGGACTGGCGTCAGGACTGAGGCATTGGCTTGGTATCACGACCCGTGGAACCAGTCTGCAGGAGTCGTTTTTTTGACCTCACTTTATGGCCCAGCCATGGGACGAAATTAACTCCAACCAGACCCACTGGCTTTTAATACCCCGCCTGATTAGTTCGGTACCAGTAGTGCAATCCGGCCTTTATCCACTCTCGGTTGACCTTTCCTAATGGCTGGACCCTCAGACTCAAGACTTTGTCCTGGGAGGTCATACATCAATCCCGTAAGACCTAGAGACCAGACCATAGAAATAAAAAAAATTCTAAAACTTTGAGCTGACCCTCTAGCAAATACGAAATGTGTAAATATATACATTGAATCCCACTTTCTAATACATGCCAAACTATATAAAATCTAGGTTTCATTTTCTAAAAAATAACTATATTATAGGACACTATAAATATCTACATTAAAAATACACCCAAAATAACCGGCTAGTATATGTTTGATTTTAAAAATAAATAATGAAATTGACTGCTGTTGGAAAAGATAAACAGTTCTTGTCTCAATCTCTTAAAAAGTAATTTAACATTAGGTAATTTTTCTATTAGTTTCTTTGGTTATGTTTGTGGTATTGTGAATCATATCAATAATTGAACTTTATTTTGATATTTTTAACAAAGGTTTTGCAGTTATATTTTAATGGAGTATAACTGAGTGCTATGTTTTATAAAGAAACCTTGGAGTAATGGAAAATTGTGTGTAAAATCGCAGCACTCGCTTGTGCGTGAGTGTTTCAAATGAGGTTGTGTGTGTGTGTTTTTTTTAATCTCAAATTTAAAGTTTTAGACGTCAGATCCAAGTTTTATTACTTTTTCTGTAATCTTGGGACGGTCTCCATCAATGGGTAAAGTTTTCTCCTATCGTCTAGGTATCCGATAATTGTCTTATTTTCAAGAAAATGAGGTTTGCGTATTTTTTAATATTTAACTACTTTCCAATCATTACAAGTTTTAACATTCAACATGGGTAATATAATGCACAAAAGAAGAAAATACAAAGCCACTTGCTCAGATAAATGTAAGTTCCAAGGCTATCTTGATTCATACGGATCTTGCTTTACAATACTCCCTCAAGGAAAACTGGTTATGCTACATGTCAAACATTTACATGCAAACACATGTAGTCAGCTTTGTCTGTAAAACCCTATAAATCAAAATTAGAAATATTTAAAGCAGAATGTTGTTTGATATTTCATCGGAATAAGCCTCCACTCTATACTGGTTTTGTTTCAATCTCAAACATTAAGGGAACAGAAATGCGGTGGTTTATTGGATGGTATTTTTACTACAAATAATATTATGACGTTTCTATCATTAAATTCAATTTAATGTCACCAAACAATAAAAATGTATACAATATCAAGAGCAAAGTGGTACAATATATTATAATGAAAATATTGGAAAGAATCCCAATACCACAAAAATAATAAAAAAACAAAAAAAAACAAGTTACTTGAGATTAAACTCTTATGAACATTTCGATGACCATCCTCATCAGAGGGTCTTATTACAAAATTACAATCTAACAAACAAGGAGTTACAAACTAGAGTGATGACTTCAATTATGATTGTAATTTTGATGATGATGATGACATGGTCATCGAAATGTACATAAGGGTTTATTCCTAATAACTTGTTATGTGTTTGTTATTTTTGATTATTTCCTTGATTATTGGAATGAAAATTCAATTGAATAGCTTCTGCAACTTTCTGAATGGGAATGTCACGATAATCATGAGTCAATTGTAGACAGGAATATTCCATGAAGGATCTACTTCCTGCCCTCCATTAGAATATAAGTTGAAGAGTTTGTTGAAGTATTTAAATGCAAGGTCATTAACTCTATCAGTAGTTCATGTATGACTGGACCTTTGTGGGGAAAATTTTCAGATGGCGTGAAATGAAAGTAGGACTTAAATTTCGAGTGTGTTAGGTGGAAGAAAATGTTAAGCGGGAGGAAGTTAAGTGGGAGAAAAGTTAAGTGTATGTAAATGTTAGGTGGAAGGAAATGTTAAGTGGAAAGGAATGTTAAGTGGAAGGAAATGTTGAGTGGGAGGAAATGTTAAGTGGGAGAAAAGTTAAGTGTATGTAAATGTTAAGTGGAAGGAAATGTTAAGTGGAAAGGAATGTTAAGTGGAAGGAAATGTTAAGTGGGAGAAACGTTAAGTGTATGTAAATGTAAAGTGGAAGGAAATGTTAAGTGGAAAGGAATGTTAAGTGGAAGGAAATGTTGAGTGGGAGAAAATGTTAAGTGGGAAGAAATGTTAAGTGGCAGGAAATGTTAAGTGGAAGGAAATGTCAAGTGGAATGTGGTGTTAAGTGGAAGTAAATGATAAGTGGAAGTAAATGACGTTTTGATAAAAAAAAATGTCGTGAAACTGATCAAGAGGAAATTCATGTTAATAAACACAGTAAACAGACTAAATGCATGATTGTATCAAAACAATTACAGCACAAAGATGTGTAAGCTATAACAATTGGAATAAATTGGAGAAGGTCTAGCATACTTGGAACGTATGTTTAAATTAACGCCTATGATGACCTAAAGATAAGATTGGGAAACGTTACAAGTGGGTTTATGAAGATTGAACGGTAACTCGTCTCTTTGATGATTGAAATAGAACTAAAACTGCAGACGTAAAATGCTATTAATTTTTTATCATATACTGACCCGAAGGGAAGTTTTGGGTTAATAACGTAAGATATCTTATCATCCCACCCTTGAAGAGATGTGGTTGTAGACGCATGCTGAAGTTGAAGTATGTGGAGGTCATGGACTGATGGGATGGAAACAGGATTTAAAAAATTGTATAAAAATTAGATAATTACAATATCACTATCATGCTTTGCAAAATTAAATTATTCACCAGGAAAATAAAGGCAATAAAAGATGACAGAAGAGAGTCGGCAAAGGAGAAGGCCTCAGTTGAAGGGCCTTTAGTGAGGAAGGACTGTGAGGATCATTTTAAATACTGTGTTTTCCGGGTTAAAGTAATCCCATAAGATTCTCCCGAAGAAGACGGAACCGATATAAGAACGAAACGAATAGTAATGACATAGTGGTATCACGTTTCGTATAGGCGAAGAAAAAAGGCTTACCAAGGAATGATTTTATTGGGAAATTAGAGGTGTATTAAATTTTTCATAGAAAGTAATCTGTAGATATAACCGGTGCTCTAAATTGATTTTTTTCAATGGACGTATTTGAAATAGGTTTTATGTGTAAAACAGTTTTAAAACAAATAATAATTTTCGAATTATTATTACGAAACACCAAAACTATTGATATGTTATATACGTGTGTTCTATTTTAGGGCCGCGAAGCACAAGAAACACTTATGTTAGGTTTTAGTGAGAAGTTTGCAAACAATATTACTCCTCAGTAACGTCATGGATGAATAGAATTAACATTAGAGAAAATATAAAAATAAAAACAGTAGCTAGCATATATTACATTCCAACACACTATGAATTGTTACTGTTCGTAGTAACCATTCATACTGTTTGAAAAATAATCTAAATCTAATTTATATCATTGAAATTTTTCTTTTCTTTAATATGTAGACTCCATTAATTAAGAAGTATTTAATATTTATTTCTTATTCTAATTAGATATTTTCTTCTACATTTATTAAAACTAATTTGATGATTTAATCCATGTATGTAAATAATGCAGTGCTTCTCTGTCAAGACGGAATGTTAAAATTGGTTTAGCCTGACCTAATTCCTCACACATAACCTACTCATTTATAACATACAATTACGTAATAATACTTGAAGTTCAAATATTTTTATTTAGCTGCTTAATCTTGGAATTTTTTTTTAATCTGCTGTGGCTGTATACTTTAAGTAAGACTTCTGATTTCTGTCACAAGAATATCTTTTTCAAGAAGAATTATACATCTGGCACAAAAATTTCCCCTTAGTAACACTATGTCCTTATTTAAATATTTAATATCCGAACAGTGTTAGTAACTATTCTTTCCTTTCCTATCTTCTTAAACGTCTTTCGGTATTGTATTTTCTTAGATCATTGTATTGGTGAAAAATTCCCACTATAGAAGTAATGAATTTCAGAGTCTTTCTTGTCAAGAGAACATGCAAGAGAAAAAAAACTTATGAACAACAAAATGACGTAACGAATTATGAAATAAAGATCCCTGGTATTCATTAATGTATTTACAGTATTAAAGTGCGGTTGTTTGACGCAAAAAGTCGTCCACTGTTAATGTATCGACAAGAATGAGGTCGCATTAAAACGTTTTTAGACTCCGACGTCCGGCAATTAACATTTGTCACCGCTGTGAACAGAACCAGTTCTTTTTTCTGGAGCTATTGGTTTAATCTTTTTATTTTAATAACGTTTTTATATAAAGGTTTTAAAAATTGTCGCACTAAAGCATGTATAGAAAGGGCACGTATAGAAATTTTGCTGAGATGTGATTGCTAGTATGCATTGTAATCTAATAATATGTATATGTTTTTATCTTTAATTGTGTCACTTGAAACTTTACAAGTGTTACACAGTATTTGTAAACGCTGAAATTACTTTAAAATGTTTAAATGTCGTTCTTAAGGTAAATACGACACATTTTAAAAGGGAAAAACATTTTAATTGCATCATAAGAAAATTTTCCGGTCAATTCCCAAAGCAAACACATGTATATTGCAGTCGGTTAAGAATAACAGCTGTTTCCTTATTCACTTCGAGTTCATTTGAGGCGATTTACGCATTTCCTATATATTCAGATATGTTGTATATTTTGTTAAATTAAGTGATAATGTATGTGTTCATTCAACAGCTGTTTTAGTAACTAATTTTTTGTTGTTGTCACTATTGGGATGAATACTTGAATATAACAATAGGTTCATAAGGATCGTGAATTGTAATTCATTAAGTCTTACTGTAGCTATTTCAATATAATTATAGTTATTTTATTCCAATTAATAATTTCCTGCTGACAATGTAGCATTTGTTGTGGTAATCACTAAATTCACACCTAATGAAATTGGATATTTTTGTCTTCCTTGTCATGATATAACCTAAAATCGTGTAACGATTTTAGATAAAAATTACGTCGAGGTCTCAAGTCAAATCAAGTTCAACTTACGTTTATCACTTTAAACGTTTATCCAACACAAATGTCTAATTATTAAGGACTTTTTCCGTGTTAAATTCAGGCTATACATTCACGCTTTCGCAAGATATCAAGCGCCCACAACATAGAAATGAATTAAAATAAGTACGAATTATCCAAGAAATTTAGTTAACGAACATAAATTGAGGTATGAAGAAAGGTACTAGAAAACCTAATTAGCATAGATAGTAGGAGCATATGTCTGTAAACAACAATATAAAAAACAAAACAAAAAAATAGAAATGACGTCAAACATTTTTTTTAAAAATCAATATAGTCTATTAATTTAATATTGTAAACTCAGGTCACTGCGAAATAATTCATAGCATTTGTTCAAATATAAAAAATGTTTGACTCTTAATTCACGACCGTTTTAGAGTGGTGACTGGAGGCCTTATGTCACAACACAAACTGAACATAAACCAAGGTAAAACTTTACGATGTATCTCAATAATGTGATTATTTGTACTACTAGTGTGTAATTGAGATTTTAAAAAATGTATTGACATAAACGTTTCAATATAAATAAAACAATAAACATTAAAGGAATATGAGATAATGGAGTTGCAACCTGACAAGCAAAGAGTTGAATCCTACATTTAAATTCTCGCTTTATGGTTAGTAACAAAATTCTCAAATGAATTTATACTAACTTAACGATGTCTAGAGGCTTAAAACTATGAACGTTTATTGGACTGACAGAAAGCCTAATTATATATTTAATATGCCAATTGAAGCAAATAGGTTATGCTAACACTTTCGTACGGGAATGGATAGGTATGTGTAAGTAGCTGAAATATTTTCCAAAAAGCAGTGTAATATAAAGACAAAGGTCTAGGAAAAGGATAGTTCAATAGGAAGTTAGTGAGGCAAGTCAGGATCACGATGCAAGACTGCTGCGCTAGATTGGAGTAAATAGGTTATGCTGACACTTTCGTACGGGAATGGATAGGTATGTGTAAATAGCTGAAATATTTTCCAAAAAGCAGTGTAATATAAAGACAAAGGTCTAGGAAAAGGATAGTTCAATAGGAAGTTAGTGAGGCAAGTCAGGATCACGATGCAAGACTGCTGCGCTAGATTGGAGTAAATAGGTTATGCTGACACTTTCGTACGGGAATGGATAGGTATGTGTAAATAGCTGAAATATTTTCCAAAAAGCAGTGTAATATAAAGACAAAGGTCTAGGAAAAGGATAGTTCAATAGGAAGTTAGTGAGGCAAGTCAGGATCACGATGCAAGACTGCTGCGCTAGATTGGAGTAAATAGACTGAATGTGTTGTTATATTATTAATAGGCCTAATTAGTTTCTATTTAAACATAATCACGCAAAGCTAAAAAGAACAAAATAATTATTTAAACCAAATTAGTTTTTTATTAGCTTTTAAAAAAGAAAGTATATAAGAATAATGTCTATAAGAAAGTAAAAAAAGAACATTTTAAGAAGTTCTGTAAAATAATTTGTCTTACATTCATAGAGATGCATAGGCCTACGTTTTTACTGATTCATATGCACATACATATTGTACAAATATTTTATTATTTGGTAAATTTAAATTGAGCATAGTAGTAAATTTTGTTATATATGAAATTATTAATAAATTTTAGAACAAAAACATCAAGCACGTGCATTGTTAATTGATGCATAATAAACTAAAGCTATGCATTGTAATTCTTAGCGTTAGATGTACGTAACACCACATTTTTTTGAATGTTATAAAATGTGTGAAAATATGTCTATTATTAAAATATGAAGTTAATCTGTATGAAAATATTATTAAGTATGCACGTCCTGTCGGTGGGTGTGTGGGAGAAATTACGTTTTAGTGTTTAGTAATTTTGTAAAACGTGCTTTTTTAAAACGTTTACAGTTATTTTTTATAGGAAATATATTTTTTTTATACCAGTAGAATTTTAAAATATTTACAAAAAATTTGAAAGGGTTATGTTGTTAATTCACGGGAAATTTATGTTTTTAGGATACTTAGGGGTCTAATGGGTAAGTTATGGGACTACTAACCTAGGTTCTATTTGTTTAATCATTGTGATCAGTTGGTATAGTATCTATAAAATATTTTCTGTGTACGTCGATTAGCCCTATGAAAATGAGTACCAACGTTCTAAAACTGAAATATATTTATAAGGATAAAGTTTAGTACTACCCACATTAACGCTCTCTGAACCATACGGGCCAAATATGGCGGCTATACTCTAGCCGTCCTATTGGTACAAAGGCAACCATTATTGTAAGTAAAGCTCTTCAAGTATTTTAAATATTTACAGTTGAATGTACAATACATTTTTTAACAAAGTTGTTTTTTTTTAAATAATGTAATATAATGTGTCCAACTGAATAACGCACTACATTTTTAATAATCTTAGCGTGCGTTAATATTTTGCTTTTAGGAAGATATTTTTTGCCATCTCTCTAAGAAATAAATATTTATGTCTTATCTCAGAATTGATCTCTTTCTCTCTCTTTCTATATACATAAATATGGATCATTATGTAAGGAACTGTATGATATTAAGCAACAAAATATATTTTATATAAATATTGATTTATTTTACATGTACATTTTGTAGGATATAAAAATATTTTTTTTACGTATAATTTAATCACATATCTTACACTGTACACAGATTACCGCGTGGTAAAATTGTAATGACAAATTGCCCTATTTTGGAATTTTTGATTTAATGGTAATATCCATCATAACCATGGCTACCGTATCCACCATACCCACCATATCCTCCGTATCCTCCATATCCACCATACCCGCCGTATCCACCATAACCGCCATATCCCAAATGGCCTAGTCCGTCATAGCCGTATCCGTATGAAGGATATCCCTTGTATATAGGAGCTGATTTGATTATAGGTGCGTATGCTAACGGTGCCTTATAGGCGGGCGCTACATAGGACTTGATGACTGGGACGCTGTGATCCACTTTGTAGAGGTTGGAGTAAGAAGTGGCTACTGGATATTTGCCGTAACCGTATCCATATCCATCGCCGTAACCATATCCTTGGCCATATCCCAGGGCGTAGCCACCTCCCAGATACCCAGCTGATGCTGCTGCCAGCAGAGCGCACAGGACTATCTGAAACGAGATACTTATGGTCAGTGGGTGTTTTTTGGAAATGCATTTACTGCAGTAGAAAAATACCTGTAGACTGAGAAAAATTATTAAAAAACGTATAAGAATAAATTTCCTAAATTAAACTAAATATCTATAGAAACCACAGGGGTTGTAAAGAGAGATTGAAAGGTAGTGTTGGCCAGATTAACCTTCCTCGTACACAAGTAGGAAATTTTTGTCCTATCTCGTAACCAACTCTAATGGTAGAAAAGGATTTTATTATTATTAAAAAGTTTTAAAAAATGTACGAATTTAAGTGAAACTGAAACATATACAAACGCATATTATTTTGTTAAACGACATTAAAAAAAACACAGCTAATATAAAATATCAAAAATAATAGTAAATAGTTATACATTATAATATCAAACATAATAAATATTTTTAAGGTAAAATTTACATAAACACTGAGTACAAAATTAATTTGATATTTTTTGCTAGCTTAACACTTAAACTCCTTAAGGAGATTTGAGCAGCCCCTTCAACAGTTTTGGAATAAACAAACGTAAACAAAAATCAACTTTTATGAAACATTCCTAGTATGAATCACATAACCACATATAATTAGCGAGACAAAACATTTCATTTGAATAGGACTGTTATAAAAGAAACAGATCCCTTGATGATTTTCACCTTCACTGTAAATGGTAACGTACATTAGGAAAAAAGTGGCATATAAACCTTAAATATTTTCCAATATTTTTTCTATTATTCTTAGGATAAACCTTCGATTCTTCTTATTTTTTACATATAAGTTGATAAGTTAAAAATAATGATAAGTTGAACATATAAGTTATATAAAAGTCAATTTTTTTATTTATTGAATAAAAAGAACAATTAAATGTTTGGTATTAAAAGGTTTTACTATAGTAGCCCATGTACAATACTTCTGATTACTGCTGATAAGGTTTACGTAGGGCACAACTATCTGAAATTCAGAGTTAAAAAAAAATATTTATCAATTTCCTAGTTTTACTGTTACTATTTTTTACATAAACGTTTTACTTTTTCTCTATCTCTAAACAAACACTTTTACTACAGTAAATGTCTGCCATAGATAATACTGGAACCAATAGACATTAGTTTTATAATTAAAGAATCAATATGCTACAACTCACAAATATAAAAATTTTATTTTCATACGCGTTTCAACGACTAATTTGTCGCCATCCTCAGTGATGCTACACAAATCAAATTAAGCTTAACTAAAAGATATTAAACATTACCTATAAAGTTTTAACAAAAGTTTTATAATCGAATATTATTTTTTAGTTTTATATCTACAATTAAATAAAAAGTGTTAGATTTTAGTTTTAATTAAATATTCCAAAGATATATTTATTTTATATTTTTCCTTCTAATTGTGTTTCTGTGAAAATTAAATTTATTAATAGCTTCATAATCTTAATATTATTAAAGTAGACAAATAACCATAAATTAATAAAGGGTGAAACGGGTTTTTTCTTGCCACAGTATAGACAGCTCTTTGTAAAAGTATAAACAGCTGATTTTAAAAAGCTTAAAAGCTGTTTCATTTCCAAAATTTCTAATATTTAATAACTAAATTACGGAAAGTAAAATATTCAATAAGATATTAATAAAAGACCGTAATTACATAACCATTTTTTTCGACGTAAAATATCTATTGCTTGTGCACACTAGAGAGTCTTATATCACATATCTCTGTTTACAGTTCCCATGTTTTTGTTACTGCCATCATATATTTCTTAAAAGTATACATAAATATTTTTTTTAACTACTTTAAAACTTCGTTTAAAACAACATTATTAATATTTTTTATATTAAAATTTGTAAATACCTAATTTATAAAATTATCGTCTAAACTAAAAATGTTACCTATTTATGGTAGTAAATAAAAATTACTAAAAATACAAAGAAACGTTTATACAACTTTAAACAATTTCTGTTCTTCACAATAACTAATTCGCACTACCTACGAAATTATAATTAAACATTTAAATTAAATATTTCGATAAACAGAAATAAAAATTAAAATAATAAATTTAATAACTTGGTAATAAATCTATTATATACGATATTGACACCACGTCTGATTTTGTGATAAAATCACTTCTGTTCCCGCCCCCTGTTCCATGCGCACTCCTATTGCAACAATGAATAATTAAATACATCTCTCGAAACTGTAACACGTCAAAATGTAATAAATGAAGCAGATACTATCGCGAGTGACACTGATAGAGATCGATCTGTGTTGTAATATCACATTATCTCTCTCGCTTCAACCCGCAGCTGAAATGAGCGTTGCTCTCGCTCTAACACCTTGAGTATGTTTCTTTATGGACCATTAGACTGCAAGTCTGTGTAGCCGATGTTGTGTGAAATTACCTGTAATTGGCAGAACCGTTTCGTACATGCAGTTGCTTTTTGTAAATTGGCTGTTGCTTTTGTTAAATTTAAAGTGCAAGATGTAATGTTTTGCAATTCCAGAGTTGTGAGAGTTTATTACTAGTAAAAATAGGAGTCATTAAGTATTGTATTTAAGAGGTCCCTGTATATTATGAAAATATTGTAATGACGCCTTGTGACTGGTACTTCTAAAATTTATTTTACTACAAATTATTTTAGTTACCTTAAAATTCAACAATTTTGAAAATTTCTGCAAGCTTCCAGAAAAATATTCTACTTTTTTTTTCTTTTTTAAGAATCTAAAGCTATTTACATTTCTCTGGCTCCCCTTTTGAGATACGTTATGATTAGATTTTATCCAAAACGATATTAATATTTCACTAAATTTAAAGTCGATCATTGTGTTGACGAAAATGTTTTCTTTAGTTCTATCTTTATAAGGTCTGATCTCTCAATTAGGCAGCACCGCAAACCATAACGTAGTTTCTTCTATTTGGGTAAAGAGCAAAAAATTAGTAGAGGTCCAGAAATTTCTTTAGGGGCCTCTTTTTTAAGAACGTCAGACATTCATTGTTTGTTTGCCTAGGGTAATGGAAAATGCCTTTATGGGGAATCTTAAACCAATTTCCTTCCGTCCTTTATTGTTGCACCTTGCAGACATTTACTCCCGGTTGAGAGTACTTCTACTCCGGACAAGCTGCCCTTCCCAAAGTGCCGACATTTTCCCATATTTGCAGTACCTGGGAATGAATAGGGCATTTCTTTAGTCTTGTCTAATTCTATCAACCCTTCTTCCTACAAGGGGTAGTTACGTAATACACTTGATTGATAGTAGGTCTATCTCAGATCCGCTACCCTTCACAAGTACTTGCCATGACCCCCATTATTATCTACTAACAAGGGATTTATGTCCATTAATTATTTAAAACAATTTACTGTGGTTTAATATGAATAAATAATACACACAACCCCTAACCACAAATATTTTTATTCTAGTCTTATGTATGTTTCGGTCACAAGTAACCATCCTCAGAGACATGACAATACATACCTCATGTTCCTGAAGATGGTTACCAAAGTGAACATAAGCCTAGAATAAAAATATTTGTCGTTAGAGGTTGGGACTTAATGGCCCTACGAAATCAAAACCTATCCGCAACTCTTTTTCTTCTTCGGATTCAAAAATATTAATAATAGCCAATCGCCTTGTGCATTGTGTAGCAGTAGCCTAACAAGTATAAAGCTTGCTGCAGTTTTATCTTAAACTAGCGTATGTTATAGTTGTTGCAGCATAACCCTTTGAGATTATAACATGTTCTACGAAACCTGTATAAAGGTGTAAGCTACATATAACTTTGTAAAATTATTTTAAAATAATTCACAACTAATTGATACTGTTATCGTATGTTTTCAGTTGTCTAGAACATTTTGTTAATTTCTATAAAGATATGCCGATGATATTGTTAAAAAAAGTGTATTCTAGGAAATAAAATTCATTTTCAGAGCAATAAAATATAATAGATATTTCAAAATAAATAAATAAATAAAACCAAATACAATTTGGAAAAAATTAAAACTAAATTGATTCACTGGTTTTAACGCTTTTTTGATATAAATTAAATAGAAAAGACAAAGCTTCTGTCTCGTATAACACACAGGTAATTATAAAATTACACGATAACTGAATGAGTTAAATACTATTTACTTTTGTTTAGCATAAATTAATTATCATGAACAGCTGTATGCAAGTACCGGAAGTACTGAGTTTCGGTTCACATCTTGCAGTATACTTGGCCTCAATAGGTATTGCCCAATACACACAGGATGTAATTATAGGAAACCTTCCTCCGTTGTTTGAAAAAGGTTTGTGCTTGAAACAAGAGTAGCATGGGAATTTCTTAGGAAAGATTTTAAATTAACCTTGGAATAGTAAAAAGAAAGAGAATTGATTTTTGTATATTTTGATAGCATTCACCCAAGATTATTTCACTTGAGAGCAAGTTTAAAATTATTTAAATGTTTACAGTTTTCAATAATTTTTGATAATTTATTTAAATGTAAAGGCATAGTACTGTATAGTAACCTTTCATCACTATATATTGTTTATTATACTGAAATATTTTTAAAAAACATTGTTTTTCTTTAATAACTAAATGATAACTAAAACTTCTAATATGTTTATCCTGAAAATTATACCAAACCTTCTAATAAAATGTTTGTGAGAAAATTATTTAATTTACTTTTGTATATATACTGTACAATCACAGTCTTGTTATTATTAAAAGACGGTGGGTTTATAAGTCAATAACATTTATTTTCAAAATAATAGCGACGTTTCGACAGATAGTTTGCCATCTTCATCAGGCCAATAATACTGCGTGTAATTACTGAAAAAGTTTGTCATTACTTTTTTTAACTTATGTTCTACGTTTTTGAGCATGTAAAGAATTGCAGCATGCAATAAATATACAAGAACGAAATTATAATATCTTCTGAACGGAATTTTATTTTACTACTTAGGATTTCATTGGTAATAATTTATAAATATTTTTCCTTCGTTTTATTAATTGTATTTATGATCAGCTGTAATGTATTGTTTTACTAGTTTGGGCTTAAAAATAGCTTTAGATTGTGACAAAACATAAGAAAACACATCATAACAGCTCTCTCTCCCATTCTCTCTCTCTCTATCTATCTCATAAAAAGACAAAAAAAATATTCTTTGATAATTTAGCATTTACTTTAGAAAATATTTAGTAATATTTAGCCATTAATAATATTTTTATTCATGTTCCTCTGGTAATCATTTCTTTTTTAATGTGACTGAAATATATTATTTATCAATTTAAGGAATAAAAAAATATTTTTTCAACCATTGAATATGTGAAAATAATTTTTATTTAGCGACTACGCTAAAAACATGTATTTTAACTATGCTGTGTTTATCTCAAGATACGTTTCAAACGAGGTAACAACTAAAATGCCATTTTAAATTTTAATCTACTATTCATCAAAATTTATTTTTACTGCTTGTCTTTATATACAATATATTTAAATGAATAGATAGAATCCGATTATTTTAAATGTTTGTTGAAGTTTTTAATTTTAAATTCTAAAACGTAATGTTCACTTGTTTTCTTTCTCTCTTTCTTTCTTAAGATTGCTTTGTTTTTTAATTGTATCATTTATTACTTTGTTAAGTATTAATGCATTTTCTTTTTTTATGATGGCAAAATTAAAAAGGATAATTTGTTATTCCATGAATGTTTTATTTATATTTAATATTAGATAATTGGTTTTAGTATTTTATCTAAGAATGTAGTTACTGTTATAATTTATATTATGATATTTTGTTTTCTATGAAATGTTTTCTTTACATATATAATGTGTTTAGTCGCCTTTATTTTTATAATATATTTTTTTCACATCATATCCTAAATGTATTTCGAATACATAAAATCTCTTTTGTGCGTGCAATACTCTCTTACTCATACTAAAATGGCGTGTCTCATAGTTTATTGAGAGAATAAAATATCAAGTTTCTTGACGTTAATGTGGAGTTTATTGTTAGATAATTGATTCATAAAATATTACCTTTTTATTGATGTTGCCGTTTTGCGGCTAAGTACTTCTCAAGAGAGAAACAAACCTTAAGTAATTACTACAAAACAACTTTAAAAAATGTCATGCCCTAAATTTAATTAAAAAATCTTCCAAATAAAAGAGGACCAGTTCGGTCATTCTCCTTTAAAGCATTTTATAGATGTACCTATTTGTATATTTTTTTCAAAATAGAGACGTAAAAGAAATTGAATTTTTTTAAAACATTTTGTATTAAGTACTTAAAATCGATTGAATTTTTCTTAGTTAATAATTTTTTATGTATTCTTCAAATTGAATACACAAAGAAACAATTTAGATTTAAAAAAAAACCTATCGAAAGGTACATAAATTATTTTAATATACAATAATATATAACGGATACTCTAGATCGAAACTTCTTGTTTGCTATATGGCAATTTTGTAATAAGATCCTCTGATGATGATGACACATGGTCATCGAAATAAACATAAGGATTTAATCTTAAGTAACTTGTATTATCTGTTATTCTTTACTATTTTTGTAGTATTGAGATTGCTTTCAATATTTACATTGTCATTTATAATAAGTTCACTAGCAAGTGTGCCTTAAATTGTTTGTCCATATTTTGCTTAACATTAATTTATTTCTAGAAAAGAATGTAATTTTACACCTAGTATAGTAGTTTTACCTACAAACGGGAATACATAATTTGAAAAATATTTTTAAAATATATTAAAAAACTTTAGTTACACTCTATAGGAATAATATTTAAAATATATAAAGGGGATTATTTCAATTTTGCCAAAAATTAAAATATTAGTAAAATATGTGAAAAATTGATATTAACAATAGCAAAATTTAAAAAAATGTAAATAATAAAAATAAAAGTTTTAAATTTTATTGAAATATTTTATTCGTTTACTCCTTCTAGAGAATAATACGGTTTATGTAAAGTGCTTCACTCTATATAACAGGCATTTTCACTTTGGAATGAAAATATTATGAACTAAATAAAACGTAAAAAAAATATCATAAAGTAAATTGTGATTTTTTTAAAATTTTATTAAATTACTTGTTGTGAAGTTAGTAAGAATTATTTGTATCAACTGGAATTTAGGGTAAATAAAAATTCAAAAATACTTTTAAGTTGAAATTATTTTAGTTTTCCACTACATCAAATCAGTATTGAACAACGGACTCATATCACACATAGTCTCAATGAGGTACAATTCGCAGCTGTTAGTTACATTGGTTTTTTATTGTCTTTATAAAGTTCAGTTTTATTAATATTTTTGGTATTTCATATAAATGATGTAAAAGTGCCAGTTACTGTTGCAAATCGTGCTAAATATTTTGAGACCTTTAATATTAAACAAATTATTTGCCTTTTTTCTTTTGTATTCTTTGTACAAACCTTATTTTATGTAAATAATTTAAAGACAATATATAAAATATTATGAAATCTACAAAGTTTTGGAACAAGCTTTACATAAGAGTGTTGCAAGCGTGTATTCAGACTTCGCGAAACAAATGACCACAATTAGGCAGTTATTGTGTAGTACTCACCAACTTGAACATTCTGTTAATCCTTGACTGACTGATTGACTGAACTGTTTGACTGACTGACAACTGACCACTGCCTCAAGACTTTATACCATGAATCCCTTCCCGTAGCCTCAGGCTCACGGCCATGTCCTATCTTTCATTGTTTGTGCTTCTCTTTTACATTTCTATTGCGATTGCAACGCATGAATTTAGCGGCGTATGAAAATATCCTTGACGAAGGATAATCTCCGGAGTTAATCACGAACAATGAGAAAGTTACAATTTCATTAGAATATCCTTAATATTAAACTTGAAGGTTGTGTGTGTACAGAAAAATTATTGGTTGTGTGATTAAAATAATTGAATAACCGTTGAATTTATTATAGTTATAGAGTGATAGGTTATAACTAGACATTCCAAAGTAAATTATAAATTAGGATTTATTAATTACTGGTTTGCAACTAAATTATACTAAGCTGCTTGCAATGGGCTATTCATGGAATGATTCACTATAAATATTAATACTACTGAGTGATATGCATATAAAATAATCTAGGTTCTTTACACGGGGCTATTCATAGCAAACGTTATAGATTGAGATTGAATAATTATTGATATTGAACTTGGTCTCTTGCTAGAGGCTATTATAAATAAATAGAAATAAACAGAATGGTATTTTATGGTATATAAAGACCATATTTTTGAGTAATACCCAAATAAAATCGAAATAGTTTTCCCCCTACAGTTAAAGTTATAAAAACATATTTCGTCAAAAGGTTAAGTTAAACTAAAAATAGGAGCAAAACATCTAGTGAAGTATTCATCTGATTTTAAAAAGGAATGTAATAATCGGATCTCTACCAATATTAATAAAATATGATTAATGAATGAGTCAATACATTTATTTTCAAAATAATTGCTACGTTTCGACAGCTAGTTTGTCATCTTTATCAGGCCGAAAGTACATACATGAAATTAATATATAAAAATTTGTAAATTAATACAAAAAACAATTACAAAAATGTTATCTTTAATAAATGGCAGCCTAAAATTATGAGCCTGAAATTATCACAGAGTACCCGTCCTTCGTACGGAGTAAACGTATATTTGTATTTAATTTGTATTTGTACTTGGGTTGAATTTAATTTACTGAAATTAAATCTCAATAAATATATCAAACTATAGTTTATAAACTTCACAGGTTATATTCTTAAAAACCAAGAGAAAGAAAGGCTTCTGCTTGTAACATGACATTTTTAAAGTATAACTAGCTTTGAAAAGTGAATAACCATACACATTTGCTATCACCTGTTTAATTGCTTAAATTGATTTTTACAGGTAATTACAAACACATTTACTATCAGTTGATTAAGCCAAGTATATTATGGAGTATAGATAATTAAGTGTTGAGGGTGTTTTCATGGGCAGTGGAGTGGTGCCCTGATGGAATTTCAAAATAACAATAGGCCTATGTGTTAAACTAGGACCCTAAGAATGTCCGTGTGAAGTTTCAGCTCAATGGAATCAGTAGTTTTTACGTGATGAGTAAAACACACACACCATTAGGTTTTTATATAATAGTATAGATTACACTGATACATATAGTCATATTACACTTAGTCATATCTATAAGAATAAAATTATAGTTGAAAATTAGTTTTAACCATTTATTTTATTTTGTTTAATTATATTTATTCGTTTTATTCTAAATTCTCTTTTAAAATATCAATTTAGTTAGGCTAAGATAACCGAGATTGGTTTTTGGAAAAAAATACAGTTCAAAATTACAAAAACTGACGATAATTCAAGTTTAATAATAACAATCATAGTAATATCAACTGACCTATGTACACTGTATAATATATTCAATCATAATTAAAAGCAATATTTAAACCATACACATTATATATTAATATATTTAAAAACAATCACAGCATACATAAAAACCTAAATACATATAAAAATAAGTAAAATTACCAAACAAAAAGACAAATATTTGGTGACTAGAATAAAATACAACTCACCAATAATACTGCATCTAATGTACTGAGAATGTTTGTCATTGCTCAAATTAATAAAACAAGATAAGAATTTCTATAATAGGAATCTAACTTATCAGCGTCAATGATTTACTGGCTAATAAGCAATGATTATTACGATGAACTTTTCATTTTAAGAAGCAGTAAATTGAATATGTTTGCTAATTTATTTGCATCTTCTTTTATAATAATTGCATTCTTTTGTAGATTGATGTAAATCATTTCAGAAAAAATGCGTCTGTGCCAATTATGCTCAATGTCTAACAATGAAGGTTTGTTAAAATTAAAAAAATTCTCATGTTCGCTAATGTGGTCATGGAGAACAGTCGTCACAATGGATCTTCTTTTATACTTTTTCTTTCATGTTGAAACATTTTAACATGTTCATTCCACCTACGTCGCCTCAGTCAATACATTTTACCAGATACAGTAGACTACATTATTTCCTTTTCAATTATCAGTCTTATATTTTCCTCTCCTGACGATTCCTGACAAATTATTAGAAACTATTTGAACACTTTTGTACTTATGGAGTTTGATATTATAAACTCAGCAAAGCTGATCTCTACAACGCTTAAAACGTTGTGTGTCAATTAATTACCGCCGTTTATATTTACTTATTAAATTATAATTCTCACATGAATGTTTAATATTTGAAAATCCTTCTTTTCTCAAAAACGCTCATATCTATCTCCCGCTTTATCTCAGAGAATTTTGTGTTCAATTGCAGGAACAGTTCAAGGATTTTGTGACAAGACGTTCGGCGTAAAATGAAAATTTTGCAAATAAGTGAGAAGTCTAAGGGTCTTTATTTCGCTATGAGAAAAAAAATATAATTTAATTCTATAACAAACATCGAAATTATGGGAAGCCTTTTAAAAGAAACCAACATCAGGGAGAACGCCATTAAAGCGGTCCAAGAATTATGTAAGGACTTGCATATTAAGATCAAAGTGGGAGGAAAATTGTCATGAGGATATCCCGCGTCGGAGGGACTGAGACTATGGTGCTGCATCTCTCCGACTCTATTTGAAATATATGTGGACGAAGTAGGCCTACTCCGTAACGGGAAAAAGAAATGTAGGAGTATGGGGTTCCAGATAAACAATACAGAGGTCTTTACATTATAATTTGAGGATGACCAAGTAATTACAGCTTTAAGGAAAAGACGTAAAATACATGACAGGAAAAATAAAAAAAGAATACAAAAAGGAGGCTTGTAAATCAATACGGATAAGACAAAATACATGTGCGTTGGAAACCCCATGGGTAGTAACTTCGTGTTGGAAGGGGGCGAGGAATCTGCGACAAATAAATATATCTCGAAGTGGAAATAAAAAAGGATGGTAAAGAAAATAAAACATCGAGTAGTATATTTCCTCACAACCTTTACTATATATCCAATTGTTATCTTGTTTAGTTTTTCCTACTTTATTAAAAAGTTTATCAAAACGCACAATCTGCAAATAAAATTTTAGTGTGTGTGGAGAATTTTCAATTCTTGTCATAAGAGAGCATTTAATGTACAACAATGGGATCTAGTGAATCTTAATAAACGTCCAGTACATTTTCTAGGCTTGTGAAAACTGTTGTGTATAAAGAGAACCACCTGATACATATTAAAATATAGTTTCTATAGTAACAATAACAGTGTCTAGAATGAATATTTATTGCTTTTTTTAAAATTAATTTACTTTATACTTTGCTCTCTGCAGTGTCATTAAGCCAACCATGCTACTTACACGTTCCAGTATGTCTGTATATGGTAGTATCATTTCAGTAGGGTAATGCAGCAAATTATGTCAATTAACAGTAATAAGAACTGGTTCTTTCCCATAATAACCAATGATAATGGTACAAAATTATAACTACGAAACAATGTTTTTCTATTTATTTATCTTTATTTATTTTGTTCTTTTCTATAATGTATAGTATACTACTATATTAAAGGATATGCGTATTCTTTTGCCTTAAAACTGACATTTTCAAGTCTTAATTTTGAGCTCTTTGAAAGAAGGCCTGATCAATGACATTACAAAAGAGTAAGTTTCGTTTTTTATTCAATATTTTCATTATTTTCGTACCTCTATGACTCTTTTTTTCAATTAGGCCATTCTTTTTTGTTTGACTTAAAATAAAGGTTTTGAGTATACCATATAATTAAGTTTTATAAAAACCACTCAATTTATTTTACGGTACAAATAAATCATTCCCTCTTTACAAACCTCTCTCACTTTTACTAGTATATTTATTTCAACTTCTCAAGCTATTTCTTACCATCAGGGTATCCTAGATATTTATTTTTTTTAACCGTTCAGTTACTCCATTCGCACTTTGTGTGCTCTTTTGTTTTCCTTCTACGACTACAAATTTCTTGTTCCTTTTCTGCCTGCATAGCGTTCTGTTCACCTGTTTCTAGATTGTTATTTGGCGTGTTATTCTTCTAAAAAATTTTTTTCTATATATAATTTAAACATTGAACTTGAATAGAAATAATTGCTTTAAAATTGCCACAAATGTCATTGGTGGTATTGAATAGTTTCAACCGACCATTCCAAATGACCGATCAAGCGGAATGAAGGTCAAAGTTATGAACTGCTTTCTCAGGTGGGTTGTTTTTTCCGACATGGATCGTTGGTTGGGATAAACGTAAACATAGAAATAATGACAAGATCAAAATTCAAATAAATTACACAAAACTCAATAAATTATTTTAATAATCTAACGCGTATTGAAGACAAAATCGTCGTCTTCTGTGAATGACGAGGTATCGAAGTACCTCTAATTGCAGTAGTGGAAATGTGTTTCAACGACAAAGTCGTCACTTACGCGGACACGGCTGTGCCTTACAGAGGTTAAAATTACTTTCAAAGGCAATTTGTGAAATACGGGGAATACTCATTCAAAGTACAGAGTTCGACTTACAAGTCACGCTCCAATTAATAATATTTATTTACAACCACCAACAAACAAGAAATAACGAAAAAACATTCCATAAAATATCTTTATATACCAATCACAGATAAGCAAGGGTTAGTGTCGCTCAATTAATACAACTAAAACTTGAAATTAATATTTTGAAAGGCATGTTTACATTTTTGCGTTGTCATATAAAAATCGTTATGCTAACTAACATCTGACCATCGAGCAGTGACGGTCATCCATACGACAGCTATGGAAACTACATATCGTAATCTTTTGCCATTCTGAACAGAGAAGTTCATAACAACAATAACACGTTGCAAGTGATGATAATAAAATCTCTTGATAAAAAAATTCACTTTACCATAATAACAAATCCAGAGAAATTATATGTGGTGTAAGAAACTTTTCGAGACTACTGATAAGGAGAAACTGCATTAGTGATAAGGAGTAATCTGTCATGTCAAAGGTTAATTCCAGTTTAAACAAACGATCACTGACATCGTTATTTGCAACAACTGGTACTCTGACGTAATACCAGGTACACACAAAAGGATTATAGGAAGACCAGAAACTGGAGAAGATTATCGATGGATATAAAAAGAGCCTATATTTAGGCCTAATTAGACAGTTGAAACAATTTTAGAGCGATCAGCGAATATGACTATAATCGCCTACGAACAATAGAAAAGGATTGTGGATAAAAGTAAATTTAATTTAGGGACATAAATCTTAGGTAGGGCATAAGGAGGAGATCATGATAGGCATGGTAGGGTACGTTAAGTGCGCCTACTTTCTTAGGGGTCATAAATAAGCGCCTATGTTGTTAGAAAAAAGATCATAATGATCCTTGGGTCTTGGAAATCAGGAAGTATTGTTACATTGCGTGGATAGGGTCGTTTAGCTGAGTATATTTGCCCCCGGCTTAAACCAAGATTCCATAAAAACACGTAATAGACATTTATCAAGAACTGGCAAATCCGGGGAAAACCGTAAGCTAAAGTTATCATATTTGACCTTACCTCCCTTGATCTGTGAAGACTTGGTTCTTCCACTGCACCCTCAGGATGTTCTGAGATTTGTTCCAGTTCACGGCTATAACTATAGGCGTTCTTTATTTTCTTAGCTTCTTTCTTCTTTCGAAACAGTGACGACCATCAGAACTTTACGTACTTTCGAAACTAATAACCTGAGCATCGGCTATAGCTTCAGTGTATATTGTCTTTAATATATTTACCAGTTTTTCCTCTACCTAAAGATTTTTTTTCTTCTCACTATGTATACAGTGGTATTCCACAACAGAAGCCCCTCAAGGGTTTATGTATATTTCTCGGAACTTTTCCAGTTCTTTGAGACCTAGCATGAAGGGTTAAAACCTTTTTTGATGCCGCAACTGTCACAACGATGTCCATCCACTACTGAGACCTTCTCACCCACAACCAGTAAGATGATTCTAGTTTCCTCTTTGTACGCTCTCTAAAAATAAGTTGGTATTCACTATAACTAGTTCCATATCCTTTAGTTAGTTGTACAAAGACTTATCAGGCAATCCCTTAGAACCAACCTCCGCTGCACAGTACAGATATTTACACATCTACTTACCTATTTAGTTTAAACTCAAGTTAATCTGAAACGTTGTTATCCTATGAAATAGTTAGTTCAATCAAAATACATTTCAGTTTTCTAGACGGTGTCATTAAATCAATATTCTGTCATGTAGGTGACACATCGTGTGGGAACTCGTAGGGATGGTTTCCTACATCCCATTTTAATACATTTTAATATATTTGTTATTACTATGTAAAATTAAAATGCTGTGTTCCCTAATAATTTGAATCTATTGGTAGCACAATATTCATCCTTTTGATAGAAAGGAAGATGCAATTCGAGTTGGGAAATTTTCATGATTTTTATTTTACGTATTTATAACCTCAAATGTACATTCTTATTATTATTTTAATTTTAAATGTTTGTGATTCTCCCCTTTTTCTGTTATTGTATTGGGCAACTTATGAAGATTATCGGGTGTGAGAGGTCCTAAAATATATATATTTTTGAATGGGATAAGCAATTAGTGGCTTAGTCTCAGAGGGTTGCCCGCAAGGTGGAGTGTTATTCTCGCTGCTGTGGAGCCTAGTCGTGGACTGCTTACTGAAGGTTCTCAGTAGGACGAATGTTGAAGTGGAAGGACATACTGATAGATCAGCTGTCCTTCTTAGCCTATCTGGACGTAGATACCTGGAGGAGTATTGCAAAAAAGTCATAACTAGCTTCTAGAAATGTAAAAGAGCAATAGGATTGATGCGGAGTCTGGGTAGCGACAGATGAGCTGGACCTATTCTGCCATTTTTGTCTCGATGTTATTCTTTATCTTGATTAACTTGTTAAGCATAACACAAAGGAAAACTGATTATGTATTTATTGACAGGGTGTACGGGATTTTCTTTAAAGACGTAGAAAACACGCGGATGTGCACGCCATGTGCACCTACGAGCGCCATGTTTGGTTTTCCATCCCTGGTGCTCCACAGTAAGAAGAAGGAAATAAAATTGGCATACCGACTGATTTGCATTAGTCGTTTAAAACCAAGTAGCTAATAAATAATAAACTCAACGTCTAACTACAAATAAGTTTATACCTAGTATTTTGTACATTTCAGTTACAAAGTAACCATCCTCAACGACATGAGGTATGTATTGTCATATCTTTGAGGTCGGCTACTTTGTAGCTGAAACGTTCATATGACTAGAATAAAAATATTTGTGGTTAGAAGCTTAGTGTATTATTTATTAATATTAAAACTCTTATAATAAACCATCTTCAGAGACATGACAATACATACTCTGTAGTAGTCAAATATATAATCTCCAATCTAAATAGGCATGAAGGAGCTCTGAACAGGATGATTCATTGCCTCTTGCAAAAGCCAATGGGAATTTCTATTTAAAGTGTAGAATCAGATATGGTGTCATTTGGAACTAAGATGAAGATAACCATAAACGTTAGAGTTGACTAGGATACCAAGACAGGTTCTGTCTACGTTTGGAGGACTATAGTTTAGTTCTCTGAAACAGGTCCTAAATTTCCAGTAGAGGAAGGATGGCAGGAGGGGCAGGACTACTTTGATCCCCAGGAATAGGTACACAGCTCTGAAGGCTTACCCAACAGCTCTAAGGCGGTTGTAGAGATTGTGGTGTAACCTTTTCGGAGCTGCGTAGATACGATCTTGATCTAATCTACATTCCGGTATACTACGACTGGGTAGGCAATACGAGGGCCCAAGCAAGGTCCGTCTCTGAAGACAGTTGGTTAGCCATCTCAAAAGGAACGCTAAACGATTACTGCTTAAATAGGCAGACTGTGTAGGAAGAATGGAATACGTCATTGGACTGTACAAATACCAAGACTTTGTGAAAATACTTCGAGTGGAAAAAATAACTACTCTTCGTAAGTAGGTTTCCACTCAAAATAATGGTGGTAACTGAGGGGTTTCAATACAATTTGGAGATCCAGGGGGATAAGAAAAAAACCCAATCCCTGTACTCTGCTAGTATCCTGCATTTGGGTGTACCACACGATAGTGGTGTTTCCGCAGTGACGTCATCAGGAGATTTAGCGCTATGTGAGAACTTGACTAGTACAAAGGTAATCACTAAGCAATTACTGTAGTAGCGATGGAATGAAATTCCAAGGGGCACAGCTAAACCGTAAAGTCCCTCGGAATATTAAATAATAATAATATTACGAATTATAATAATTCATGTTCCCGGCTTTTCGCCAATCATTTTGTCACCATTATCGAGATAATTTTTAAATGTCTGACAATGATGGCACTAATGCTACAGATAATCAATTATGGCAATTGTAATTGACGAAACACACTATACTTACACACACACACACACACACACACACACACACACACACACACACACACACACACACACACACTACAAACACACACAAACACACACACACAAACACACACACACACACACACACACACACACACACACACACACACACACACACACACACACACACACACACACACACACACACTACAAACACACACACACTACAAACACACACACACTCACACACACACACACACACACACACACATACACTACACACACACACACACTACAAACACAAACACACTTCAAACACACACACACACACACACAATATATATATATATATATAAACACACACACACACACCTAATGAGATAGATTTACAATTTAAGAAACTATTTTAAACAATAATAAACATATAATATCATAGTTGTCACTGATACAGCACAAGATTTGGTCTCTTCGACTGCTACCTTATTACATCTCTCAGGATTTCTATTTGTTAAGCAATATTTCTATTTCTACTGAATCAACACTGATTCTATTTTTGGAGTGTTACATCATTGTTTTTATTCTTAATTCAATTTTCCACATCCTGTTGGTAATATACAATCAAATCTAATCGGTATAATTCATCAGTTTTCTATAAATACACTACACTTATAAAAGTAGACCATAATGTTTTTGTATTTAATTAATTTTTTGTTGGACGGTTGTACGAATGGCCATTGGTATTACACTCTTTAAGGTTTTTAAGTATTACAGCTAATAAGTAAATCTAGTATTTACAAATTAACATGCTAAATCAGGAGTTTTCCTAACCTATAATTTTACACAAAAATGAATATTATTAATGACTTTAATATTCCAGCAAATAACGCCGATATTTCTATTAAAATATTCCGTTTCCAGTTATTTTAAATTTAATGTCAGGAATAAAATAACAATAATTGTTAGCAAATAGTGTGTGAAATACAATTGGAACTTTACAAAGTTGTGTTGCTAATTAATATTTTACAGGTCCAGTATATTGAAAACTTAAAATCTTGAGATATAACCTTTCTGTCCCGTTGAGTTAAATTATATAATTTTGTTTTTCTATTAATGTTTGCAAGGAGTTAAGCAAAAATTCCTTTCCTAAACTTTATAAGTAGGCTATACGTTATTGAAGAGTATAAAACTGCCTACTCAAAACAGCACGTTAACAGAGTATTACTCATGTTTCGACAAAACAAATCATATAACCTTACTAATAACAATGAACTTTGAGGTTATGGCTTTGACGTGAATGCACTTTGACTACTTAGACGTAATTATTATAGCATTTATGAATACAGCCATTTCTTTCTAGCTAATTTCCTGGAGGCTTCTGACATAATTACTGTTACTTTTCTTTAGGTTACCATCCACCCATTTCATATGTCTTACTTATTTTGTCGTGAGGAATTCTTTCATTTACTCCCAGTTAGAATTTAAAAATATGAAATATGTTTCTTGAACAAATTTTACAACAAATGTCACTTTGGATACACTTCTACCTTTAAGGAGTTTGTCTGTCTATCTGCGTGATACAGGAGGTGAAGTTTTCAACAAATAATATAACCATTTTTATATTAATTAAAATAACCTCTCACCACAAATTCAACAAATTGTATTTTAACCTTATGTACATTTCGACTACTAAAGTAATCATCTTCAGAGGTATTTTTACAAATTACTAAGTTATTTGTAAAAATACCTCTGAAGATGATTACTTTGTAGTCGAAATGTGCATAAGGTTAAAATAAAATTTGTTGAATTTGTGGTGAGAGGTTGTTTTAATTAATATAAACATTTACGCCACAGTTGCTTTAAGTTGTTAATATAACCATTTGTTTGTAATAGCAATATTTATATTTACGAGTATAAATACATAAGATTTAGTATTAAGTCTATTAATAACAATGTTGTAGAGATGTGAAGATGGCTTTAAGGGAGACTAAGCTCAATATATGTATTCCATTTTCTTCGAATAGAAAGTTTCCTACCTTATCAAAGTATAACCACTAACTAGCGCTATGATTTCCATCACGTGATACTTGAGAGATCATATTTAAATCGGAAAAACTGAAAAATACCACAGATTCAAGTTATTTCTCTCAAACTATTATCCATCGAAAGATAAAAGTTTGTATGCGTTGTCGTCACATACATTTCTTTATATCTTGTGTGTGAGAAGTGTGGAAAATATTTTATTATGAATTCATAATTAAAGTTGTTTGAAATTCTATACATAAACTAAATGATAACTAATAACTAAAAGATTACAACCAATTGATAATTTTGTTTAATTAATGAGCTACTTTAACTCATAATTATTGGATTTGGATTCTAATTAGATTTTAAAAGTATTTAATTAGCGTTAGAAAGTTTTACATATAGAAATTTCAAATACTTTTAAAGATGCCTTGAAAATATTAACGTAAAGTTTATTATATTGCTATGTAACATCCAAGTAAAATGTAACTTACAATTAAGAGCTGGACAAACTACCATCGAAACAAGAAAATAAAATTATTATTATTAAATTTGCTCATCATGTTCAAAATAAACACACTTTACTATTTAATCCTGAATTTTAAGAACTAAATCTTTCAAATAAGACTCAAATTAATCCAATTTAGAACAAATATTTAATGTTATAGATTTTTTTCAAATAAAACCTAACTTATAAATACCATTTGATTTTTTTTTTAATTTACAGCAAAACAAGGAGACTTTCTTAACACAGGTAATCTATAAATAGAAATCATGAACATTTAAACAATATTTGTTGTTTTTATTTATTTACAGTATGCCAGATAATGGAGGACTAGGTGACATTTTAACAAATTATATATTAATAAATAAAGTTTGACTGATTAAATCATACAAAATTATATATTATTAATTTACAATGACTATCTACAGTGATTATTTATGATGCCCACCGAAACCATAAGCAAGTCCGTGGCCGTACCCGTAGTCAAGACCGTGGCCAAGTCCGAACTCCAAGCCGTGTCCATAACCCAAACTATGATCGAAACCATAACCATAACCAAGACCATGGCCAACGCCGTAGCTTAGACCCCCTGCATAACCAAGACCATGGCCAACGTCATAGCTTAGACCTCCTCCATAACCCAAGCCGTGGCCGAAGCCATAGTCCAGTCCATGGCTAATCACGGGGGCTGCGATAGCAAGAGGCTTGGCGTAGGACTTGACTACAGCAACGCTGGGCGCTTGCGCTTTGTACACATTGGAAAACGAGGTAGCTCCATGACCGTAGCCCAATCCGTAAGAGGAATAGCCGTAAGGCGAAGCGTAGGAATACGGAGCCAAGGATGACCCCAGGTATCCTGCAGAAGCAGCTGCGACGAGGAGACACAGTACTGCCTGTAAAAAACACTAAGAATAAAATGTGCACACAAACACCTCAGACATTTACATCCTAAATACTCTGTTGTAGATTATGTATTATTATCTAAAAAACTCTTGTACTATTTTTATATGAAAATTATACAAACATTGTGTACTTTTACATATTAATGTTCATAAACTTCCCATAACCAAATCTCAATGTTTATTACTATCTTTTTAGTTAATATTAAACCTCACTCATTCTTCATTTGTATATATCGTCTCTTGCTATTTCGTTATTCAATTTCCAGCTATATTAATGTCGTCTTGATAATGGTTATAAATTAGGCTATTAAAATTCATTTAATTATTTCTTCTAAGTTGCTTTATTTGGTTAAATATTCAGTCTAACAATCATGAAAACAAAACACTTGTCTTCGGTAATAAGACAAACGATTATTGCTATTGTCCTTATACAGTAAAACGCATTATATTATTCAATTCCTTCTATTACCTCACACTCTCTTTTAATATATCTTGTACAAGTTTTCAATCATTAATAAAATACGTTTTTATCCAATCAAGTTCAAATAGATTTATTTTAACCTATAGTGGATGACAATTGTAGTTAATACAGTTTTTAGCAAATATTTATTCATTAATTTAAATTTAAAAACTTGGTTTCTATCTTAGGAACTACATTCTTGAAATCTTTACAATACTGAAGTATTACAAGAGGTGGATAGAATCAGAAGATATATACATCAGCTTCATAAATTAGAAACGAAAAAAAGAAAGCAAATAAATAGTAACAAACGTAAATAATAGTTCAACATAACATACTGCATAAAGAAGAAAATGGAAAATTGCAAGGAAATTCGCTCTCTATTTTGCCTCCTAATATTGTGATTCTGTTATATGTATATACATGTCTATATTAATTGTAATTATAAAATAAAAAATTACTAAAATAATTTTTTTCTTTGTCGACCTCAGTAGGAATTGACTTTCAACAGTATTTTTCTATATTATTGTTATCATTTACTTTAGTTTTAACTATTATTCGTAATGGACGAATAAATTTGACAATTGGGTGTCTAATTCTTTGATTAAATTGTATTTTAATTTCTGTAAGCTGAAACATCTAGACCTAATGTAAGAATGTCATTTTGTATATAATATTTACCACAAATTGTTTTAATTTTCAATTGTTATATGGCAAGTACACCACATTTTTTACTTTGAAAAAATGTAATATTCACAAGCTAGTCTTATTTTAATGTGATACTATATTCAGCATTTATTATCTATAATTCGTGTGTCACCTCATCTTTTAGAGTTCTACGTGTTTAAGAGTTACACGCAATCAATCATAAACAGTTAAGCCAATGCTGGAAATGCTTTAAAATCATAAAACTGAATTAATTTGTATAGATCACTAAAACACTTCTCGTGTTGGAAAATTTAAAGATAAATGAACAATTTAACTAAAACGAAACCCGTGTGAAATGTTCATAACAAAGAAACGCCTTGGGTGGATTAATAATTCTGAAGATAAATACTTCAAAGAGTTCATTCTAATTAGGTAAATACTAATTATTATTAGGGTAGCAATAAATTTTGGAACACATTTTATACCAAATTTAATTATTTTGAAATCTCGTATTTATGAACGTATTTATTAATTGCATATAAAATTGTGGAATATGAGTCAACTTTATTAAACTAAAAATTAGAATTTCTAAATAAATCAATTTCATTGTAACTCATATCTACACGCGGTTTGTTGTAAACCATTTTATAGAGTTTGAAGACTTTAGATACATAGATAATTTAACTAACAATACTTTAGAGTAAAATATTTCAAATCTTGAAAATTTAATTTGTTGTCCATAAAAGAAGAAAACAATGAAATAAAAAGACCTTTTCATTGATGTTTTCTAGTTGGGAAAAATTTGTTTAGAGTTCTCTAAAAATATTGTGTAGCATTACTAAGTAAAAGGATGTTCTACCGTAGATGTAAAATCGTACTATAATACACTCTAAGGGTAGATAAGATTTATAACCGTTTCATTCATATACAAATATTTTCCTAGTAATTATAAAAATCATATATCAAGTTATGATTTAACCAAACAAAACTAATATAGTTTGATGTACCTGAATAAAAGTTTTTGATGTGAAAACTTGCGTAGCAACGCCGTCAAAATCGTATTGGATGGAAAATAAGCACACAATTTCGCGACTGTATAATTTCCATAAGGTTTGTGCTATGAGTTAACATCAAAATGAATTAAATGATAACATATGATTTCGTATAACAGCTGATTTTATGTTACAATCCATTAATGATTGTAAGTTTATTTCCATTATTTATTGAACATTGGTTTACTTGAACAATAGTTTTGGCCATTTAGTAAATAAATCAATTAATTTACATTTTGATGAATCTCGATGCAAATAATTAAATATAAAAATAATAATAAGTTGTATATTATTATTCCAATTTTTGGAAGGAAAACATTCTTAGTCACGTCTGATATTCTTTAAGAACTTACTGCAATTTAATTTCTTAAAAGAATTTGTGTTCATTAAACATCTAATAAATGTTTTTGTTGCCTAAATTATTATATTATTAACTACAACAAATATTAGTCTTTATCCTCAAATAAAAATATAAAAACGGAATTAAAAATTTTAAAGTTCTTATTTTCGTGGATTTATGTTTAGAATTTTGCAAAACTATCAGCTGTATTGTGTTATTTGTGTTTCAAATTTTGGTGTTATATATACAGAGTTCTTGTTTCTTACTACTCAAAATTAAATATTTTCTCAATTCTGTAGACGAGGAATAAAAGTTTTCATTATAGTCAGCATTCCCTCTAGTGCCACAACCATTTTATAAAATTAAAACCCTTCATAATTTTTATCATTTAAACACACACTATTTCTAACTTAAATCTTATATTGCTATTTACAATTACTTTAGCCTGAAATAAGCATCTGCACGTAAGTTCTAACCGCTTTAAATAATATCATATTTGTCAGGTGACACAAAGTAACACGAATGTTAAGTCAAAGTAAAACGATAATATAGAGTTATTGTAATTTAACTTTTGTGGAATATTTTTAATTGCTTTGAGCCTGTGAGACCAATGTAGTATAAAACATAGATTCGATATAAAATTAGTTTCACAAAAAAAATATTTTTCCACCAATCACAGAACAAAAAATTAAAACAACCTGAAATTAAGTTCGACACATCCCTCAACGTTTCTATTCCCAATTGGAATCCTTTTCAGAGAGTGGCAGATATTTTAATATGACTAATGCAAAATGACGTATTGTACATGTGTTATTATTTTATGTACTACCTTTTATTTTAGTATGTGTACTTGTGTGTTATTTGATTGAGAGTATTGTAAATAACCTTTTACCTCTTGAAGAGGATATACATCTGGAATTGAAAAGATGAGAGAGTTTAAAAGGATTTTCATTATTTGGATAAATTTTAGCAATGGATCAAATAAAATATAAACTAAACTCAAAATTATAAAACGAGCTTTTTAATTTTGGTCAAACGCGTTACAACAGTTACCTAATCTTCAGTTGTACACTGACATTTAGTGTACACCATCGTACACTAATTAGTTGGAATATACCTGACTGTAGTTACATCATCAGTAGTAACGTAATGATGTCTACCTCTGTTATTGAAACGCGTTTGACCGAAATGAAACGTTCTTTTTGAGCCAAATTATTTTCTGAGATATTTTTCTATAGTCTGTTCTTTATAACGGATTTGATGAATTTCGTTAAAAAGAGATTTAGTTTATTGCAGTGTTTCCAAGTTGAAAGAAATATTTCCAAGTATATGTTAAAGTCTTTTAAATGAACTCTAAAGACATGAGACAAAATTAAACGAATAGGTAATTTAATAATAAAAATTGTATAAGTTATAATAAAACGATTTTTGTATAAAATTCTCATAATGAAAGGAGTCAATCTCTTCTAATTGTGTTACAGTTTTGGGTATTACTTAGGGGAGGGGCCTACTTTTAACACATCACTCAACAGTCTTTCATAAATCTTATTCGAGGGTGTTTCCTGACCGTACATTGATATTATATATTTTAAAATTCATATTACATTTAGGAGGCTAATTTTGAAAGATCCAACTTTCTAAAAGATGTATTGACACTCTATCTCAAGCATAATTCTGTCACTGGAGTAACTGTATAAGTTACATATCTCTGAAAGCCGTATATATATATATATATATATATATATATATATATATATATATATATATATATATATATATATATATACATATATATATATATATTTATATATATATATATATATATATATATATATATATATATATATATATGTATATATATATATATATATATATATATATATATATATATATATATACACACATTTATATATGTGTGTGTGTGTGTGTGTGTGTGTGTGTGTGTGTGTGTGTGTGTGTGTGTGTGTGTGTTGTGTGTGTGTGTGTGTGTGTGTGTGTGTGTGTGTGTGTGTGTGTGTGTGTGTGTGTGTGTGTGTATGTGTGTGTGTGTGAGTGTGTGTGTGTGTGTGTGTGTGTGTTTGTGTGTGTGTGTGTGTGTGTGTTTATCGATACATTTAGATTTACTAGGGCAAGAACACACATATATTTTTTTTAATAGTTAACTAGTTTATACTCACCAGTTTTAACATGTTGCAATGGAAAAGTACAAGTGACACTTGACGACAAGATCGTAAGCTTTTATAGACGAACATGGTCTCAGGGACGCACCCAACGAGTGATATATGGTCATATACTTCGACGGAATGTCCGGTATTTTTTAATGACATATTGCAGCAGCTTTCTAATTTGCTCATGTATGAGACAATTCTGTACAAATAGACAACATTTGTTACTTTTTATTTAAACTGTATTCTGACCAATGTCAGCAGCTCAATAGCTGGTCTAACCAGTTTAACAATCAATTTTTTTAAATATATAATATCTTCTAGTTTGCATATATTTCTAAGCGTTTGAACTAAATTACCTTTTTATTATAATAAATCAGTTTCTTATTAAAGCGATGTTTTAATTCAGATCATTGTGAACTTCTTTCTTACGTGAGCATTTTTGGTAAATGCTATAAGTTTTAAATAAAAACGAAAACATTTCTTTTTGAATAGTCGATTTTATATTTCTTCATATCTGCCATATTTCCTCTCTGGGTTGATAACTCATTATTACATTAAACCCACTTTTAAATTATCCCTAAATTGGTTCGTACACAGTGAACAGCGTAGATTTGTCTACACAGAGTCCTTACTCCTAATTGTCATCGAGTAGTAGGTCCACGTGAGGGTAAAAGGTACTGCGCACCATCTACAAGACGGGGAAGGATCCTTTAGTTATTACTTTCATATTCACAAAATATCTGTATATCTATCCCCATATCCACCAAGTGCTGAATCTGTAAACAAAACAAATAAAACCATGATATTAACCTAGAGCTAAGTCACTCTTCCTATTATTTTACAATCACGAAGATTTTCAAAAAGGTTTCCATTCATTAAACCCTAGAAATCATATCTTTATCAATTCCTACTATTAGTTCACACTCTCCTTATATATATATAACTAGAAAGATTTTTCAAATTTTCAATCGTTAATGAACTACAAATGTTGATCCAGTCAAGCTTAAATAATTTTTGTTAATACTTATAGTGCACAATATCAAGAGCACAGTAGTACAATAAATTACAATGAAAATATTGGAAAGACCCACAATACCACAAAAATGTTTGATATTGGGGTTCTTTCAGAAATTTTCGTTGTAAAATACTGGTAGTGGATAACACTTGATTTTAACAGAGCTTTTCAAAGAATAATTCATTAGTTAAATTTAAAGAATTAATTTTAGTTTTATATGGAAGAAAACACTTTTCACCGTAGGTCAATATAGTTGTTTCGTCTTATTTGTCTTATAATAAGTGATGACATATGATTTCATAATACAGCTGATTTTATGTTATAGGTTATGTGGGAGAACAGCTGATTCAACGTCTAGGCTAAGTTCCTTTATTTATATTAATTGTAGTTGTTTAATAAAAACTAATTATAATAAGTTTTTCTTTTGACCCAACAGTATTTGACTTTAAATAAAAAAATGTTTATATTATGATTGTTCATCATACTTTTTTCCGGAATATATTAAATGATATTATATTGTACCGTTTACTTTTCCAGTGTACATTCTTCTTTAATAGAATTGTTTTCCCTTTGTATTTTATGTTGAATAATTTTGTTTCTTTTCACCTAATATAAGAGGTAACATTCGTAAGTCTCGCATTATATTTACTATCTTATACCTTTCCTTCACTATTTGTGCAAGATAAAAGAACCGTTGGTTGGTATTTCAAAACTTTGAAAGCTAGTACTTTGTTAATTAACAGAGTTTCAGAGTTCCGAGATTATAGATTTGAAATTGATTACATAATAATGCATAAAACACTATAATACCGAGCCGTGCACAGTAGCAATGTCAGAATAGGTTCCGAAACTACCGGTCGTGTCATTTATTGAAAGTTGTCTTGCCGTTTCGTTTTAAAGTTTTTCTAGGCGTTACCAAGGTCACTTTGATTTACCGTAATAAAACCTAGTCATTTAAATCTTTCCACTTGACTTAACGAATAAAATGTTGGTTGCTTGTTTGTTTTCCAAATATAAGCAATTTTTCATAATTTTTTACAATATAATACGTGTTGTTTACTTTTTTTAATACATCTTATATCTTGTATTTTGTATTGTATTTCATATAAGTAACAATTAAATAATAATACTAAATTACGACAGACTACTGCATAAAATTTCATTATTATTTTTACTACTTCTAAGGTTAAAACTTTAGCTATAAACACATTCCGACGTTCTTTACATTTGTCTCCGATCCCTATATGTGACGTCATTGTAATTTGAAAGTTATGCTTCTCATAATGTACAACGAAATAGAAGTTCGGCCTTATTCTTTAAGGTTGCTTGGGATGTTACAGTCAAGGGATATCCTTAATTGAGCGCCAACACGCAAGAATGAATGAGCTTAGCAAGTTTTATAATTAGTTGTAGAGGAACTGCATAAAGTGATAAGTTTGAATGAATCGCGTTCCGATGTCTCGTTGAGGTCGCTTAGTGCTGTGTGCGCGCGCGTGTATAGCGAACGTTACTCAAATTATTAAGTTAAATATGTTTGAGTACTTAGATAAACAGACTATTTTACATATAATCCAGGTCAAATTAATGGTTTTCGTGATAATATTATTCTCAAGAGTCATTCCTAATCACTGAACTAGAGGCGAGGGATTGCAGAGTTTGGTAATTCTGTCTTTAACGTTTTCTAATGGTTTTTGTAAAAGGCGTATTTAATTTGGCTTTTTCGTAACAGTTACAGGAATTATTGAACAAGTTACTTTACGTGTTGCTTTTCCGTTAGAAAGTCATACATTTTCCCGTTAGAAATATATAAATAATATTAAACTTCAAGTCTTTTTTTTGCTTTTCTCATATGTTACTCAAGAAAAGCATTTTATATAAGTAACACACACAAATTATCGTGTTGGAAACTAAATCCAATTTACAAACAAACCCTTTGTGGAATAATTATTTAGGCAATTTATAACCCACTGTGTTACGCAATAGTAATATAATCACAACTGAAGTAGTAATTTAGTTGTAATATATGTAAGTAATATAGTTACCATTAGCGAGCGCCTACCGTACTGTTTCGTCGGCAGCTGTGCTGGTTGTGGCAGGTGTTGTGCCAATCGACCTATTGGCTCAAGAGAGGAAATTTGTATATAATAACAGTAAAGAAATAGGCAAAATAGAGGCGGTCAAGCGAGCCAGAGCACAAACCATGAACCAGTGGCAGCAACGATGGAATCATGAACGGTCAGGTAGGTGGACGTTCCTTCTGATAAGAAGCTTAAAGGAATGGACAGAAAGCAGGCACGGAGAAGTGAACTTCTATATCACACAGTTCCTGACAGGCCACGGGTACTTTAGGGCATACCTGTTTAAGATGGGAAAAGTTCTGTCCCAGAACTGCCGGATATGTAGCGACAAACTGGATGATTCGAGGCACACCTTCTTTGAGTGCGCCAGATTCGTAGACCAGAGGAGTCGATTGATGACACATGCCGCGGGTCTCTCCCCAGAGAGCTTTGTGCGGACGATGCTTGCATCGGAAGTCAACTGGAATATGGCATCGAAATACATCGAATCTATTCTACGATGTAAAAAAGAAGAAGGATGGCTAGATCCGTAAGATAATGGAGGAAGTATAAGAGGCACCACCCTGAAGTAATGCTTCGGCGGTTCCGGGGTGGATATCTGCCTGGAGGGTGACGAGTTTAGTGGGTAAACTTTCAGATGTAGAGCCTAGTGCAGTATCGAAAGGAGTCCCACACTCTGTGTATAAAGCATTCTCGTCGTTAAAAAAAAAAAAAAAAAAAAAAAAAAAATATAGTTACCATTAAACTATATTAAAATAAAGGAACAGACTATCACGATGGCATTGAATGTAATATAAACATCAACTAACAATTTATACAATAACCCTTGCTACAAATACTTAAACACCCTTGTTGTTCGTTTCGCTAACACTGTTAGAATCATCAGTAGGTTACAAACGTACTCAGTATGATTGTAACCTTCTGAGTATGGTAACAGTGCTAGCGAAACATTCGTCAAGGGTGTTTAAATATTTGTAGCAAGGGTTATTGTTGTATATTTATTATAATTGTGATATTGTGCTCTGTATAGGTTTTATAACATCAACATTAAAAGAAAGTTGTTTTTCTGAAAGTTAGAGAAACCATTTGTAAAACGAACATTTTGATGCCGGATATAAATGAACCAACATCAAATTTACAAAATGTCATCTTGTAAGAAAAGATTAATGAGAGTCTAAACAAAGAAGTTTGTACAGTACATAAACGTACATCATTTTATGCGTAATGAACTATTTACGATTTCAGTGTTACCGTTAGCTGTGTTACCTTTTTTTATGTCTACATCTACCCTAAATTTGGTATCTTTAGGCTATTAGGATGACTGCATAGAGGGTAAGCCATAGTTGCATTATAGATAAGCCATAGTTGCAACATTGCTGCACTAACGTAAGCCATAGGTACGTATACAGTGACGTAGTGAAATAAAAAGAAACATTTGCTATACGCAATATTAATATGTGTTGCGACATTCAAGCTATGATTGAAAACTTCAACCAGTATTTAGCGCTTGGAAGATTTCAAATCGACTGTTCCTTGATGAGAATGTATATTTGCCTATTAAAAAAAAAAAAATAGAAGTTGTAGTATTTGTTCAAGTAATAAACACATTTTACACTTATGTAATTATGTTTTAAATGTACCGCACCAATATAGATATTTATAAACTGACTCTTGTGGGTGTGGGAAAGGTTTTATCTGCGTGGCAACAATTAGATTAAACAATTAAAAGCTTTTACTAATTCCCCTAGGTTATAAAGGAACCACTTGAAGCCCCTCTTGGGAACCTCTCATGTTATTCAGCGTTATATATATAGACTATAAACCCACATCCAGCGTATTAATGTACATGTTTATAATTTTACAATTGTTAACATCAATCCACCCTGGTGGGTATGAAGTTTATATATTATCTAACATTGCCACAGAATTAATATCAAGGCTTTTTAAAGGACCTAATCAGAGTAAAAAGCGTTGGACTAAATATTCCCAAAGACGCCAAATAATTTCAAAAGGTTATTATTATTATTAAATTTATTCGCTATTTAAATTACATAAGTGTATGGATACAGCGTTAATTATCTTACAATTTATAAATTTACAAGGTTTAAATAGTTTTAATTTTGATTGTTTCAGATTTGCTAACCTAATTAGAACTGCTTCAATTGTTGAGTAAAATGATGTCGAAACCAATGACTATAAATGTCTTTAATTATTAAAGAGTTGGACACTTTTTATCCACTTCCTGTTGAAAACGTCAATCAACAATCAGCTAGAGCGCAGCAAAGAATCATACGAAGGACCCTATGTTCGTGTAGGTACGGACCTGTCTTTATCAACCTCCTCCTGTAATCATATCAGTGTCATTATATCAATTACTCTCTCCTTTAAATGTCTTCAACTGCGATGAAAAACTGGTCAATTTACGTAAAACAAAGCATTAAGAATCTTATTAATTACTAATTTTGGTATCACTTGGCAAAATAACCTCTACTTACTGATATTTGTCAGTGGACGCGATTCGCAATATGCCATTGCATTGTTCAATACTAGGAGTCTTGTCCGTGACTCACTATTATGTCCCGCTGAAAAATATCAGTAAGTAGTTTTTTTTTTGCCAAGTGATACCAAAACTATTAATTCACAAAAACACAATATGTACAACACAGAAGCTGCAAATCTTATTTTTGTTCAAGTGCAGTATTACGACTGCTAATGTTGGAGCTTCATCACTGCAAGTATTGGACTCTCTCAGTACCAATAGATGTCATCCTACAAGCAGATGTTATTTACTGAAGTCACATAATATATGGTTTTGTTATTTCACTAATATATTCTGGTAAAATAAATAGAAAAAACTCATCTATACTTAGAACAAATGAGAAATGTGTGATGCATAAATAGCGCTAAAGAATAACTTATTGTCTTTACAGACAAAGATATTACTGTAGGGTGTTTACGTTTACTGTACTGGAGTAAGGATGTTACTATCACAACTATTTTTGATAACATGACTAAAAGTAGATACTTCAGTTACGGACTCATTTTTTTGTTGTAAATATTCTTGTCGACAACAATTGATGCATTATCGATAGTTAAGCCCATTATGACCGCTGTGCTGTCCGGAAAAAATACTTTTAGGTTATCTCTTTTTATTTAATTTTCAGTGAACGAGCAGACTGATGGATGTCAATTTTTACACTACGTTTCATAGATACCAAATTGGCTTCTGAGTGTCTCATACTTATGAACATTTGTTAAAAACTTTATAGGTATTTAATAAAAAACTCAAACGAAGAAAATGTTACATAGTTTACGGAAAATGTAGAGAGTTTTCACTTTAACGAATTCTTTACATACCTAACCTGATCTATAAACACCAATGACGGAAGGAGAAGCGCCATGCCGGTTTCACAACGGTATGGACAAATACTAGGACGTAAGGCTGGATATAGTAACAAGACTAAATAATGTCAAGATAGTCTTGTTGTGAAATGTTTTCCTAGGATTAGAGCTTACAAATACTCCTTCAGTCTTGTCAAAATTGAGTTAAACAAGATGAAAGCCTGTGATTCAACAGAAATACGTGTAAAATTTTTGTATACTTCGCTTTTCTCTCTTAATTTAGAGAAACAGAAATATGCATCCAGCCCCTTTCTAATACTTTATTTTTACAGCTATTGCTGTCTTAATAATACAGCATATACTGTCTTAAAGTAAGCCTATATGCTGTTATTCTGTCCCTCAATCATTATTTTCATTCCTCTTTATCATTCCATTTTATGTCAATCAATCTTCTTTTCTTCACTGCTTAGCCAATGGCATCTCTTCATGATCTTCGTGGACACCTGTCTGTTTCCACTCGGTTGTCATCATAAACCGTCTTACGCTTACTTCGTTTAATTTAACCTCAGTCGTTTTTATTCAATATTTATTACTGCGTTTTTTAATGATATTTTCTCTATTTATTTCATTATTTGACATTCTACTATTTAATGTTATTCTACAGCATGGTCGTCAAAATTCCATTTCAGGTGAACATACTTTATTTCTACTGTCTACAATCCGAATCTATAGTGCGTGAGATATTATAGGTATAATGCCTTGCATTATGTCATTGTAAATTCATTGCTTTAAAATGCTTTATATTTAACCCATTTTCCTCTACTGTACTTCTGTTTCACTGTTTTATTGTTTTTCTTTTGCAGCATGTTTTAGAGTAGTTCTGCAAAGTGGTCTAGATGTGGACGTTGGGGTGATAGAGGGTCTAAAATACTAGGGTCTTGAAACTCAGGAACCCGTGTAATCCTTGATAATGTCCTGGGGTTACCCTGGAATGTACACTGAGAGTGTCCAATGCTTCTACGGATATGGTTGAGTAGAATTACTGTTTTCATTTTCCTTTTTATATGAATACTTAAATATTACCTCAATGAATTAACAATCAAGTTGAAACTTCAAGAATAGCAAACCTATTTATTTAGCTAAACTTAAAGGATCTAACATGGTCGAGGAAAGATGTACGTTTGCGCAAACTGATATATAATATATGCACACGCGTTTATATAGCAGTAATGATAAATACAAATGAGCAAGATAATTGTAACAAATAAATAATATTTAAATAAAAAAATATTTATAAACTGTCTATATTGGTGATTTTTAAACACAAATTTGAGTAAATATGCAGTTTAGAGAACTCAGTTTGTTTAAAGTTTTTCACAAGATAGCTGTTTGTTGTCAAGCCTAGATCATAAGATAATTTTTACCTGGGGAAAATGAATATAATATTGTAAATAAACAAACATTCATCTCAATAATAACGCGTTTTTGAATTTTTTTATATAAAAGTTGTTATATTGTACAAAAGTAAGTTTTGGGGGAGAGGTGAATGAAAACTAGTCTAACCTAGTCTAACAGAACAAAATCAACACAATCAATAAGGTTAGTTTATGTTCTGTTAGGTTAGGTTAGTTTTCATTAATTCTCCCCCCCCCCCTATAAAACTTACTTTTGAACATAAAAACATTACCTTCATATAAAAATAATTGAAAATAGCGTTGATATTCGGTTAAGTCTTTGTTTACTTTTTTATAGTATTGGTACATTCATTTTTCCAAGAGGACAATTATCTTCTTTTTCAAAAAACAGCTATTTTGGGAATAAACTTTCCAGTTCCCTAAATTGCATATTCAACAGTACGATGTAATTTAAAAACCAGTAAATTAGAAAGTAGAAATGGTTTTAAAATAAACGTATCATAAATAGAATTTGTTACAAGAATTTTAATTTTGTTCAGTTAGGAAGTTCATGGTGTGTATTGGGAATGCACCATATTAAAAGAATATTCGACTGTATTTTAACAAAAAAATTTTATGGTTATAAATTGAATGAATTAGTAGATTGAATATCGGTCTTTGTTAAATTTTATTTGTGTATTGGATTGAACCAAACTATTAAGCAAACGTTTTTTGAAGCTAGGTATAACTAGGTATATGTTTGTTAGAAACATAATTTTCTTTAAAAACAAAATTAAATTAACATTCGTTAACATGAACGAACAGTTTGAGTTTTTAAAATAAGGTTTTTTTTAAATTCATTAAAACCTGAGGAATATACTAGCTTAAAGGATGATATTAAAAGAGAGAGAGGGGGTTAAATACAGAGAGAAACTCTTTATCTATCTTTGGAAACTTCAACTAAGAAGAAAACGAACAGAAAATGAACAGAGAAATAAAAATATCAGGAACGAGTTATTTCTTGAAAGTAACAGGTTAACGGTTATATAAATTTTGAACAAGATAAATAACATGATTCTCTTCCCATAAAACATAGAGTAATAATGTTTATAATAATAATAATTACACAAAGTAACATAAAAAAGAAAAATGTAGTTTGACAAAACATTAGAATTGAATTTAACCTACGATCGATGACGTCGGACGTCTCTGGATAAACACAAATAAAGATTGTGAGACGATATAAGCTCACACCGTCCCTCATCCTAACAAAAAGAGGCGTAAGAATAGTGGGGACGATAGTAAGACTAACCGGCTCAACCCGGGTGGGTGTGATTTATCAAGTAGCGTAGCAAGACGTTACCCCAGAATGGATTGCTCAACTTAAGAAAATGTACTCCGTACTGGGAAAAAACCCAGGAATGAATTGGGAGGCTGGAATGTTTGAAAATCTTCTACGTTGCACCAAAGAGACTTTAAAGGAATCTCAGGTTGGTCTAACTTCCCAGGGTGTACATAGACCATAGAACCAAGAAATGGATGAATTGGTCATTGAGACCTATAAGGAACACTAAAAAGGACAAGAAGACGATCTCAGAAGTGTGTGGCACTGGAAGAATAAGGGGCGCGGAAGTGGTTGAACCAGCGGCCGAAGATAACCGACGTTCAGCCTTAATATATATACTTTTATATATACACCCTTATACTTAACAATCTATTGAAATATCAAATGTCCTGAATTTTAAAAAAATGTTAAATTTTAAAAATTATGAAGACTCCAAATAAGGGAGTGTTTGCTTTTTTATTAGTAGGTAATTTTGCAGAATTCCATCAACGTCAATCTAAATTTTTATTTTCTGTTGAATAACTTTTGAAACTAATAAAATTTCAAAATGTCAAATTTGTTCTCAGTACGAAAATGACGAGATTTTAATTGTAAAATATGTTTCCTTTTAATTTTGCTAAAATCCTAGATGTATATAATTTTAATTTTAAATTGAAAGATTCTGTTTTGCCGTGGGAGGCACTAATTTTGGCACTTTTGTTTACTGAGAGCGATGACTATAAAACATAGTTAGTTTTTATATAATAAAAGTTAATTTCACATTTGTTTGGGGCAAATATATTCTCCTTCAATTGCGCTTTCTATGTAGCCAGGTATAAGGGATTTGGTTTAATCGTATGGTTACTAAATAAATACACTGATATAAAAATACATTTTAATTTCATTACAAGTAGATATTTTTGGCTTCCATGGCAATATTTCTTTCCATAAATTTACGATGTTAATGGTCTCTTAATGGACTTATTGGACTCTTGTTAGTGATGATATCCTCCCAGAAGGTAACCGTGGTACCCATGGTAATCGAGACCATGAGAATAGCTTGGAACCACTAACGGAGCTGCGTACGTCTTGATGACGGGGACAGAATGCGAGATCCTGTAAGTGTTGGAGTAGGATGTGGCTAATGGCGCAACGTATGCTGGGAGGGCGTGGCTATAGGGCGAGTAAGAGGCCAGGAAGCCAGCAGAGGCTATGGCTATCAAGCAGGAGAGTGCGACCTGGAAGCAAAATTAGTGAAATTAATACTAAACAATATTTCACTTATTTTAAATTAAGTTATAAAATGATTGTTTTGCTTTCTTAAATTTTAGTTTATCATCCTTGAATCACAAAGTACAGGTAAAGTTGAGGATCTAGTCATTTTCGTTTTATATGACGTAATCTTGAATGAGTACCGTAGAAGAAAACTTCTATTAGTGTAAAGTGCAAAATACATTAATCTATAAACACTTTGCTTGTTTATCTATTTTTTATATTGTCTATTTATTTTTAAAATGACAGTTAATTACTATGACAATTAACTATCCCTCCATTTTCCTGATTTTCCCTTGGAATTTGTAAGTTACAAACTATTTTAATGAACATTATTTGCAGACAAATTATTGTAGTCTTCAGGTACTTATTTATAAAATATCAAAAAACTTTTTGCACCAAATTTAATGAACTCGGATTAACAAACTGTTTCATATACACACAAGAATGCCTTGTCATGTTAGATTTTCCACAGTTTGCTTTATGTATCACCTTGTGTTTAAAATAGTCATTATTTAAAACCTAACTTCTTTATAAAAATACATATTCCCTGCATACTAGGAAAATACAAGACAATCCTCTTAAATAATGTTTTGTAAATGGTTATTTATCAATCTATTGTTTGTCAGCTTCCGGTACCAAGGGAAGAGGACATTACAACAGAACAGACCAGGAGAAGTGTCATCTTCAACTTTAGAGGCCGCATGATCTTTTTATAATTGACTGTCATGGTTGATCGTTAATGAACTCCTACATTAACACTGACGCATAAGTACACTACGTAACAAATTTCACTGCAACCATAGTTTTCCCTTAGATGAGTCAGCAACAACCTATTTAAGGCGTCTCACCTCGATTCACAAAACGTTCGTTCATTTTAAGTATATAAAACAGTTCCTTTAGAGAACAGAAACCCCACAGAACTATGATATTTTCAGAGTACCTTGCAACGAAGAGCCTCAGCTAATTAAAGTTCATCTATATTTATAAAAGATGTCTGCCACCTTTTGTGGGCTGGTTTATAATCAACGCACTTCATACACTATAATAGGTACAGACTTGAAATTTGGAATTAGCCTTTTTTTATACTAACAACATATCTTTCAAAAGCTTAAGTGTCTTTTTAAATTATGTTATACAAACGCTGACGCTACTGACTCATGTAAACAATCAGCTGTTACAAATTCGACAAATAGGCATTGGTTGGAAGAGGTTTAGCCTCGGATCACTTAAGGGCCTAAGCGATCAGCTGCTTCAATTCGACAAATTAATAAAGGTAAGCAAAAACCTTTGGATATTGTAAATATTAAACCCGTTTTATAAATGTCAATAGTGAACCTATAAACTCAAGACATAATTCCTACTGTTGGGGATGGTACTTGACTTCTTCGATTGTCGTCTTACATTGATTATATTACACAAAACTAAAGTAGGTTGATAATGTGCGTCGTGTAATAGTGTTATACATGGTACAAAACTAGGATATATTGGCTGCTTTTTGTGATTTGTACGAGTAAAAACATATAGTTTTATTTTAGGGGTGTGTGTTAATGTAAGTTTTATAATTAACGTTTTGTTTGGAGTTATAATTATTGGTTGTAATAAATACTGGTTTTTTAATCTAGTATTACTAGTATAAACAAAACTGTAAAAATCAAAATAAAAAAACAATATAAATTTGCTAAAATATTATCAATAAGTCATAAATTGTATTCATAAATAGTTAATTACTAAAAACAATCAACAATAATAAAATATTAATCACTTTTACATTAGTTTATGACTATCCGAACTTTAAGTTTAGTAAATTTGTAAAAACTTATTGAAACAGAAAGTTTTCGATCGCTATGTGACGATCTTCATCAGTGTCTAGATTTTCTGCTAAATTGGTCAGAGCGATCGAAAACGTTATGTCTCTGTATGTTTTTACAAATTTACTAAATTTAAAGTTAGGATGGTCATAAAATAATGTAAAAATGATTAATTAAGTTCACCGAACGTAATGGACTATAAAATTCAAGAGAATAATCACCTAATAAGGCGCAATGACGACTCATATACCGCAGTGATATCATTTATAAATAACGTTGTTTAACAGTTTCTAATAGTAATTGTATTATATACTACAATTTTCAATTGTTACTTTTCAGTATAGTAATTTAATTCAAGTGAGATTTAGAAGATGCGACTGTGGAAACATCAAATGCAATCGAGTAATTAAAATATAGTTTTTATCCCACGTTCTAGAACGTCAGGAAAAATAGTTACTGGAAAAATTATAAAAAATTACATGTGATGTAAATATTGTGAAGGAGAAGCCTCAACGGGAAGTGCTGGTGTTCTACGTAACTGGAATTTTTGTTCCGTAAATAAATAATAACATTTACCATTCTAATTTTTTATTTCTCTCTTATATATTTAATATTTTACAATAATTTATTTCCTCAAACCCATTTCAGTGACAAAGAGATTAGTAATAGTGGGTAGCCTATAATTACAAAAAATTTGTTTAATTATGCTGACTGTTATTATTATTTTGAACGTTTAAAAAAATAATAATTTGTTTAAGGTTAATGACAGATCACAGACAAATTCATGCTAATACAAATACACTCTACTTATCGATTTCCTTTTCAAGAGCTAAAAATGTATTAATCTAATATTATTCCATAGTTTACAATTTTTACATTCATAAACAATACTTTTAACATCAAATATTTAATTATTTTTAATAAATATTAACATTTATAAGTTATATTGCACTACGCAGCAGACAATAAATAAAGTTTAAGAAAAACAATTATTGTGCGTAGAGGTTCGATGTTAGTTAATTATTAACTCTTCTTACAAATTAAACTCATCTTTCTTTGCATGGAAAACTTGCACTATCAAGAGTTAAAGTCTATTCACTATTTTTTATCTGTTTTATTAACATATTTTCATTTGTAAGATATCTAAGAGATCTAATTCACAAATGTGTTTAAAAGTTTTCAAATATACTCTAAATAAATAGCTTGTGTAATAGGGAACGAAAAGTAATGAGGAATAGACATACTTAAAATAAATTTATGCGACACACAAAATTATTTTTATTACATTTTCAAAGTATGCTTAAAGATTATACAGAAAAGGAAATTTAATTACTTGAAATATAGTTATTAGAAAATAATTTCTAATTTAGTTCTAATTTAGTTTCTAATTAGGAAAACCAGTCGAAATGGGATGCGGCTTATTGAAATGTACTTTTGCCGGAGAGAATCTTGTGGAAAAGTACCAAACGGACTTGTACAACGCAAATGAGTAATTCATGAGCACTATTTGCAAGTATAATGCATGCGAAAGTCCGGTGCATAATTACTGATCAAACTTTCTGTAAATCGTTAAAAACGAACAAAAACAAAGTTAAACGACACCTGTAGTAAACAATGAAAGACAATTTACAAGTTTCCATGTTATAGTCGGCAATAACACGAGTGTAATAATCTTTTCATAGAAGTAGAAAAGCTAAACTATTCTAATAACATTAATTGATTTCATCTTCAAATTGAGCTAATAGTTTTCAGGTCTTGATATAGTATAGAATTCAGGCAATTATTATTATAAAGTTTCGGAATTAGGTTTAAATTACATCAAAGCATACTAGTGACCATAAAGTAGCCACTTTTAAGTATTTCTTTATTATATATATATATATATATATATTTAATAATATATATGATATTATACACATATATTGTAACATAATATATTATATATAATACATACATATATTATATATTATTATATTATATTATATATATAGTATAAATAAGTTAAATATATTAAAATTGAGATAAATATATATTTTAATTTTATTTACACAGATCGAGACATACATAATTCATGATGATTATAATGTGTTGAATACGTAGCTCCTGCAAACCTAGCTTGACAATCTATGATTAAAGCACATTTCACAAAACATTAAAACCCCTTAACAAACTGTTATAGGCTTATAATCAGTCTACTTAATGAGACATTTCATTTAGCTTTAAATACTTTAATGATCATAAGAAGTGTGATCAATGCACAATTTATGACTTTAATGCCAAAGAACTAAACCAGTTCATATAACACAAAATCTTTAAACACTGCAATTAGTACACTTCGAGACATTTATTTTGTTGAAGAGTTATTTAAATTTGTCCTTTTATAGTATTGGATAACGATTAGAAGCAATATAAAAATATGATTTGTACTTGACCAATTAACATAATATCAGACCCAGAACCCATAACCATTTTGACAAAATGTAAGGCATAAATTAAACAAGTTTTTACGAGATTTCAATAAAAATTAACAAAGTGAAACGTAAAATAACCACATGAAATTTTTGTAAATTTCGTGTTTGATTTGTAAAACTGTGTCGAGATAGAATTCATATCACGAATATTTAATTTTAAATTGAGAGACTCTGGCGCTATTTGAGGGCGGTGTGGAATTCATTTCAGCACCGCCGGTGGCTTTAGAAGCTAAAAATAAAATTAATCACTGTATATGTAACAGAAGCTATTTTTCGACTTGACAAGGGTTTATATGGCTTCTATAAGTGTCTTTTTCTTGTTACGACACAGTTTGAAAACATTGACTGAGCATTTCATGATGACATTTTTATTAGAATATTTTTGTGCCTAATACAGAATAGGCTACTAGATAAAAGTCAAGAAACTATTGCCGCTATAAATATTAAATAATATTGTGGCGAATTTTTAACATCAGTCTAATTTTACGAATATTATATTTGTCTAAACTCTTTTGCCTACCTCTTAAGGATTAAAGTAAATTAAACTCTTTAATTTATATAGTAGTAAAATAGAATTCTATTATTATAATAAAAAAATGTGATAAATATAAATATACAAAAGAACACATTAATGTAGTCAGGGAAATATATATATTAACATATTGAAACAAAGGTTTACAAAAATATAAACATTTAAACAAACAAAAAAATACTAACTAATAACCGATATTTCAATTCTTGAGTTCCAATGATAGTTGTTTTAATCGTAGTTTATATGATGTGTTAGCATCTAATTGACGATGATGACACTGGAACGTATTTAAGGAGTAAATTATTGTCACTTTGTGATCCTTTTTATTTACTTATTACCTCACAAAAGAATTTCAAATGTTGGTATAAATTTCAATACACAAAAGTATTATACCGATTTTAACATATAACTGTGAGAATTGACAACAGAATTAAAAAATGGCTAATTTCTGTTTCTAATAGTTGGTCGATATGAAAAAAATCACCAGACTTGTAAGGCTCTACCTGCTTAATACAAATTGTCTATTTTATAGGATTATATTATTCTAATTGGAACAATATCATAATGGAAAAAGTAATTTAAACTACTGAAACATTCTTAACAATAGTAAACAAGAACCGTATTAAATACCATCAACCGCTGGAGATTTGTCTTAAAGTCAGACAGGAGAGTGTCTTCCGAACATAAACGAATTATTTTTTAACATTTATTCTTTATATTTCCATATATGTTTCAAGATTTGAATTGTTAATTCATTATTAATTGTGATTCATATCACTCACATTATACAGATGTTTTTAATTTCAGAAAATTCACAACAAATTCTAAACAATAAAATGTTCACATATAGACGTTATTCATAACGTCTCTTTATATATATATATATATATATATATATATATATATATATATATATATATATATATATATATATATATATATAATGTCTCTTTATACGTAATATCGCTTTATGCAAAATGTCTTTTTATACATAATGTCTCATTATCCATAATATCTCTCTGTACATAATACCTTTTTATCCATAATATCTCTTTATGCAAAATGTCTATTTATACATAAGGTTACTTTATTCATAACGTCTCTTTATATATATATATATATATATATATATATATATATATATATATATAAATATAAAATACGTTTTCTTGTTTAATAATTTAAAACAACATAGGTTATTCAAATACAAGAATATTTATTATTTAATATCCAAAACGTTTCGTTGGCAAACAGTACCTATTGATGATGATGATGATGGTGGTACTGTTTGCCAACGAAAAGTTTTGGATATAAAATAATAAATATTCTTGTATTTGAATAACCTATGTTGTTATAAAAAAAAAATAAATAATATATATATATATATATATATATATATATATATATATATATATATAATGTCTCTTTATACGTTATATGGCTTTATGCAAAATGTCTTTTTATACATAATGTCTTATTATCCACAATATTTTTCTATACATAATGCCTTTTTATCCATAATATCTCTTTATGCAAAATGTCTCTTTATACATAATGTCTATTCATGGATAATGTCTCTTTATACTGTATAAGACTTACATAAAGCGTTAAGAGACCACCTTTCCTACTTTTACTCTAGTCTTACAATCACCCATTATGATTATTATCGCCAATGAAGGACAAAAGTATTGTAAATAAAAATATGATTAATGTAAGAGCATAAAGTGCCTTGTAGTTTATGTAGGAGGTATAATGGCATTCCGTGTGAATTTCCTCTTACCTCAAAGTGACCTATTCTCTATATAGGTTGTAATTAGGTCGCTACTTATTATAACTCCTTGTAAGAAGAAGACAATCAATGGCCAATGGAATTATAAAGGGTTAAGAAAAGCCAGGACGACTCCCAGATACTCAGATCAGAGGACAATAGTAAAAGTAAATGCAGTAAAAGTATAATGATATCCGAACAACGTTTTCGTTTAATAATGTATAATGCTGTGTTTATTTGGCCTTGCTGAACAATGTCGCAGCATGACCAGACACAGGAACCACGTCAAGAACAATAGAAGCATTTGTATTGTGGATATTTCAACTTATCTTGAAGGCTAGTGGAGCTCAATAGCGAACAACGAAGAGGTATCAAAGTAGACGAAACATTACAGAAGGCAATTAGAAATCTAGCCTGGGTTACATTATCGGCAATAAAGTATGACATTTGTATGTTACATCAGGTGAAAATAACTAGCAGAAAATACGGGGTGTGTGATCAATTTAACTCATAGGATTTATCTCTTAGGAATAATTTCCCCCTCAATCCCTTTTACTTTATTATACTACTTGAACCCTTTATTTCAACTTCGGTTACTATTACTCGAACCATTTCAATTTAGTAAATAACTTTGATTCAGATTTATTCAGATTTGAATTGTTAATTCATTAATAATTGTGATTCATATCACTCACATTATACAGATTTTTTTAGTTTCAGAAAATTCACAACAAATTCCAAACAATGAACTTGAAATAAAATTTCACATATAGGCTACAATTATATAATTATTTCGTTAGAAGACCGACATATGTACAAGAACTAATCAAAAGAATTCATTTTTTTAAAATTAATAGTTTTGTTATTTCTATAATCTTGTTTCCTTTGTACATATTATCTCTTTATGCAAAGTGTCTCTTTATACATAATAACGCTTTACGCAAAAGGTCTTTTTATACATAAATGTCTCTTTATCCATAATATCTCTTTATGCAAAATGTCTCCTTATACATAATGTCTATTCATGGATAATGTCTCTTTATACTGTATAAGACTTACATAAAGCGTTAAGAGACCACCTTTCCTACTTTTATTCTAGTCTTACAATCGCCCATTATGATTATTATCGCCAATTAAGGACAAAAAGTATTGTAAATAAATAAATGAATAATGTAAGGGCATAAAGTGCCTTGTAGTTTATGTAAGAGGGATAATGTAAGGGCATAAAGTACCTTGTAGTTTATGTAAGAGGGATAATGGCATTCCGTGTGAATTTCCTCTTACCTGAACGTGACCTACTCACTATATAGGTAGTAATTAGGCCGCTACTTATTATAACTCCTTGTAAGAAGAAGGAAGAAGACAATTAATGGCCAATGGAATTAAAAAGGGTCAAGTAAAGGCAGGACGACTCCCAGATACTCAGACCAGAGGATAATTACGGCATTGCGTGGGCAGTGTCTTTCGTTACCCGAAGATAAACGTACTCTTAACAGCAGGTGTTTAGTTAAATTCATTATACTGAATTTTTCAGATCTTCTTCGGTAATTTTATTTTTTGTTTGTTGTGCACAATTTAGTCTTCTTTCGCCAATTCAACATATCTGTGCAGTAAAAGTATAATGATATCCGAACAACGTTTCCGTTTAATAATGAACAATGCTGTGTTTATTTGGCCTTGCTGAACAATGTCGCAGCATGACCAGACACAGGAACCACGTCAAGAACAATAGAAGCATTTGCATTGTGGATATTTCAACTTATCTTGAAGGCTAGTGGAGCACAATAGCGAACAACGAAGAGGTATTAAAGTAGACGAAACATTACAGTAGACCATTAGAAATCTAGTCTGGGTTACATTATCGGCAATAAAGTATGACATTTGTATGTTACATCAGGTGAAAATAACTAGCAGAAAATACGTGGTATGTGATCAATTTAACTCATATCCTCTCAGGAATTATTTTCCCCTCCATTCCTTTTACTTTTTTATACTACTTGAATCCTTTATTTCAACCTCAGTTACTATTTCTCGAACCATTTCAATTTAGAAAATAACTTTTATTCAACTTTATTTCTCAGATATATAATTTTAATTGCAAGACAGAAATAATAGAGGAAACAAAATTTGACAGCATCAAATAATTACAATGATTAAGAAGGAATCCAGGAATAGTAAGGATTGCAAAGAAATCTAGTTATTAGTATATAATAGTAATGTTTCCTGTAACTCCAAAATCATTACAGTACAGTTATTAATAACAAGCCCAATGATAAACCCGTGACGAAAGAAAGGAAAACTTGAATAGACTTGATTTTAATTAAAGGTAAAATGAGAGCATTCTGTGCTACCACCATAATCTAAATACGATAATATAATAGAATGGAAATATTGGAAACAACGGCAATACCACAGATAATAACACCAAAAATAACAGATAATAGAGGTTACTTAAGATTAAACTCAGATACATTTCGATGAACATATCATCATCCTCATCATCAGAGAGTCTTATTACAAAATATAATCTAGCAACAAGACGTTACAAACTATTTTGTCCTAGTAGGTCACTCTAGTTTGTAACTTCTTGCTTATTAGATTGTATTTTGTAATAAGACCCTATCAGGATGATTACATAGTAATTGAAATGTACATAAGGGTAACTTGTACAAGGGTAAATGTACAATCTTAAGTAACTTGTATTATCTGTTGTTTTATAATATTTGTGTGTTATTGGGGTTGTTTCCAATATTTTCAATGTAGTATATTACACTATAGTGCTCTTGATATTTTTAAATACCATAATATAAGAAAGTTATAACATTTCAAAAGAGATTAATTGGTTTCTATGTTAAAAACATGAATCACCCAAATAAGCCGAAACAACATCACAAAATCAACAAACATTAAACAAAATATATCTTTGTTTCTCTGAGTAATACTGCATACTGACTTAGAAACGCAGCTAGTGATGTGGAAAACATCAAATGCTTCGAGATACTGCAATTAGAATTAAAATCGCCATTCTAACGGACCAACTGCCGAGCAGACAAAGTATAGCAATGTAAATAGTTCGAAAGCCTCAATGTTAATTTTCGAAACTTCTATATTGAAACGTAGTGAAAAATTAAAAACGTAGGATAAAATGTGGGTAAATATGATTTCACAAATATGTCTATATTCACACACGTTTTCTAAAGTTTGGTAGCCTCAGGTATATTTCTGACCACTATCCAAGCATTTTCTAGTAACTGGAACTACACAACTAATTGCAGTTATTTTAACCAGTCATTGTCTTAGTTAATCGTGGGTTTGTTCCAGTGTTTTTGGTAACTCTTGAGTAATCGTCGGTCTAGTGCGTGTTCCTATTATCTTATGCTGTATCTATGCTGTATTATCGGTTGGTTGAAGAGGTTTTGGCTGTTCTGGGGAACCACTTACTAAATCTACGGATATTGTGTAAATATCCGTTTGTACTAACTTAATTTTTTCAAGATCCTGCTTCTAATTAGTTAGTAGTTGGTAAATAATTAGTGAGTAGATACCTATTAGGATTATTATTTATAATTGTAACTAATTATAGCTTTACGTGTGTTTAAATAAATATAGTAAAACTGTATTAAAGTGTCGTATCTCTTACTCTGAACTAATTCATAAACCTTTCATGCTAATAATTATTTAAAATCATAATTTATTTTTCTGTCAGATTTAAAATGCAACATAATTTACATTCTTAACATAAAGTTAGTCCACATAATTAATTTGTATTTTATAGCACATCAGTTTTATATTTCAACTTATTTTATTTTGTTTTATATATATATATATATATATATATATATATATATATATATATATAAAGAACTAAGTCAAAATACAAATACAAGAATTATAATTGAATTTACAATTCAAAGCTTTTCGTTGGCTAACAGTACCAACATCATCAGGAATATTAAACAATTAAAATTGAGTTTAATACATATCGCGAAATTTATATATATATATATATAATACGGAATGAAAAATATTGTAAATTGTTATTTTTCGAAGTACATCCGTTCATTTTGCAGAGCATATTCCGACATTTTAAGCTCGAAACACATCTAGCATTGACGAGGTGAACCCAACAACAGTTGAAGTGCCAATCAACTATTGTTCGCACTTAAACTTTTATTGGAGTCGCCTCGTCAATGCTAGATGAGATTATAGTGAAATGTCATAACTGCCATATTTTATGCACTCCAAAATGAACGGATATACTTCGGATAACAACCATTCATCATATATACATATATATATATATATATATATATATATATATATATATATATATATATAATTTAGGTAGTGTTAAAGAACGATGCCGTGGCCGACGACCGTGTCATCGCATTCTTTCACCACCTAAATATACTTTTTACAATTTAATATTTGAATATTTATAAGTTACAAATTTATCTATTTATTATAATATAGAGATATTCATGTTAGTTGATCTTTAGAGTTTAATGATTGTTAACCTATTTATTGTCTACATTAAGTGTAATTTGTCATTGATTTGTTTTGAAATTTATTGTTATGTTGTTTTGTTAAAAATTGCGATGGTCTTTTTTTATTTATTGGTATGTTTTTCTATATTGTTATATATGTATGTCACATATTTATTTTTATATTATGACTGTTATGTTTCTAGTTTGTTAGTTTGTTATATTTTATAATTTTTGTTTTATTTAACTTTTATTTTATTATTTTGTTTTATCCAAAATATTTTACTTTTGTCTTTATTTTTGATTGGCAATGATGATCGTAATTTTATTTCGCCCAGAAATATATACACACACACACACACACACACATATATATATATATATATATATATATATATATATATATATATATAATTTGCTATACAGTCACACACATAATTATTACGTCACATAACCTTATGTGTTGTAGCTTAAAATGTAATTAATTACATACATTGTTCGGCCTTGAACATTGTTTTATTTTGAAATCGAAGGGTTTTCAAACGAATCATAGTCTCTTTCAAATATTTAGTTCTCTATAATTTGTCCTAATAGAATAAAGTGTTTCCTTATGTCTCTATTGTCTCGTAGTGGATAATATTTTGTGCTAAAAGTTTGTGGCATTAATAAATCACTTGAAGCCTAGCTCCCTTACTTCAATTATAGTAGGCCTATTCATACTGTGTTTTATAATTACCTTTCAAATAAACTATTACATGTTAATAACTTCATTGAATTTGTTTAAAGTCCGTTATAATCACTAAATTACATTTTCAAACTTCTTGCGAACAATATGAATTTGTTTAAATTTTATATCATCAAGGTAATGAAAGTGTTAACGCCCATTATTAAAAATATAATAATTTTACGTTTATATGAGGTACCTACTTCTGATACGTGGATAAGAAACAGTTTCGCGTACTTGGACGTATTAAAATGGGTATCATTTTGAAGAGATTTGAACGTTACACATGCACACTTCTCACAACTAGTCAATACAAACTGTTCTGAATATTCTCGCCTTTGTAATGGATGTGTGGGATGAATGTGGAAAGTATGTAATGTTGCTATATAACCCTGTGATGTGATCAAAAGCCTGACTTGTGTTTAATATTGAAGTGTATGCAGGAATATTAATATTTTGTAATCATTTTAAAACCAGCATTATAATACTAATAGCTAGAGATATGGAAATGTTTACTCGTGCAAGGAAATAATAGGTTTTATGGTTTTGGGCACTGATAAAGTGTCAATATAGACAAAGGGTAAAGTGATGCTGCATTTTTTTAAAGTGAAATCTTCTCCAGCGATGCCTACAAAGAATTATTGCTTGTACATAAACATACAATTTTGCGACAGTATAGTTTCCTTCAGGTTATGCTATGAGTCACCTTAAAGTGAATTAAATTATATCCTATCACTTCAAGCAACAGCTGATTTAGTGTTGTAGGTTATATTGTAGAACAGCTATCTTACGTGTACCATTGATAAGGGAAAAGGTTATTATTTAACATCTAATATATGTTTTTGTTACCCACATTTCTTAATTATTAACTACAATAAATATTATGCTTTATTAATTATATTCCTCATATATAGATATAAATATTGAATGAAAAACGTATAAATTATTATTCTTTGCACTTTCATTGAAAATTTTGTAAAACTAGCTTTATAAATAAATAAAATATATATATATATATATATATATATATATATATATATATATATATACATACATATATATATATATATATATATATATACATACATATATATATATATATATATATATATATATATATATATATATATATATATTTATATAATTATTTCATGCTCGTGCTCCCACACAATCAACTTTTCTGATATATCAATTGAAATGAAATTAACTTTAGGTAAAATATTACTGTTTTCAAAAACTCAAAATTGCTAAAAGCTCGATTGCCATTTATTCAATTATATTAAGGTCAATAGAGCAAAGCTTTAAAATTGAAACAAAAGTAGCATTCCAAATAATCTGATGTTTAAATCAATAAAATACGTAGAATTCATTTCTAAATGTTTTCAAAAGTACATAATTGGAGAATGTATTTACCTGTGATTGTTTAAAGAACTACATGCTAATACTAGTATTATTAGTAACAAGTGAATTTTATAATAATGTTTCCAATATTATGCGAACAAGAATAATAAAGTTTTAGGGCTTAATACACCCTATTGTGACCGGTAGCGAATATATTAAACGAGTACTTTATTAAAAATGGAAATATAAATAGTAGTAAAACTGTTCTCGGCAGAAGATTAATTTAGCTCTCAGATATGTACATAGAGGTTATACATTACTTTCTTTTCTACAATTCTTTAGTAAAATACAACTTGATGCAATCTTAAACATGAACTGGTTGATTTCCTTTCAAAGATTTTCCAAAAGAGCGTACGATTTTATTTTAAAGTATTTTTTTAGATATTTAACAAAAATAATAATTCTGTAAAACTGTAAAGTTTTTATATCAACCTTATAATAATCCACGAAATAAAATAGTTATTGAAATGATAATTTACATGTCGACGAGTATTTTTAAAATTTATTTTCAAAGTAATTATATAAGAACACCAAAAGAAATGTTCAATTACAAAATGGAAATTCTTCTTTGTAAATAGTTTTCATATTAGTTTTACTTAAATAAATTTAATCAACTTGATCACTTATACAACGGTTGTTACTTTTCTCCTAATTATAATTACAGAAGTATTATTGCTTTCAATTTATTTACTATGTTATTATTTCCAATCTACTTTGTTTATGATACAACTTAATACTCATTTTGTATATTTAATCTTAATGTTTAGTTTAATGTTATTAAAGTGTTCAATTCATTCATTTTTTTTTTAATCTGCTTTAAATTTCATAGATTCTCGATATATTTTTAAATAGAGCAAATGCTATGTGTACTTACGATCCTAAGCATGATGCAGCAGAGAGAGACTTTAATGACGTTCAAATCACGACACCTCTATACCCTATATATAGCTCGGCTAGGTTGTGGGATCCTTTCCTATACCCATGTACAAATCTCTCACGCAACTAGACGGTTACCAAATACTCCAGCTCCTTGGCCTGTATTCTGTTGCATGGGAACTGGGAACCGCTATTATTGGACGAATCGGAGCTTACACGCACGCGTGAACACGCGTGTTTCAGAATACGATAGCGTTATTGTGAAATCGCTCGTGATTGATTGTGTGGGTAACGACAGGTCTGTCTTCCTGTTTGGGGAACGCATTTCAGTTACCGTTGTGTTAGTAGAGTCTCGATTGGAGAATCATTCACATATATTTGTTTGTGTTTTAAAAACTTTTATTTACATACACTTGTTTAATATTAATACACTCATAAAACAATACTCACAAATTTATCACATTAAACAAAAATTACAAAATAATCTTACTATGAAAACTGATGAGGGTAATGCTGTAGTTATTATTAAGAAACAACAATATATATAAATAAAAATGAAAATTATATATCTAAAGTGAATATGTATAAATAAATAAACATCTTACAGACAAATATCAAAAGGAAATAAAAAATATAATAAAAAGATAAATTATTCAACCAAAAATATACTAATAATTAGATGAATAACAATCCTAAAATTCCACAATTAAATGGACTAATTAAATTGCACAAAGAAAATAAACCAATTAGGCCATTAGTTAATTTTACAACTGCTCCTTCTTATAAAATTTAAAAACATTTGACTTTATTACTTAAAGATACAGTAAAAATTAAATAATATTCATAATATAAAAAATTCGATTAAACTTATTGAAAAATTAAAAGATATTAAAATTGATAATAACACTAAATCAATAACATTTGATGTTACTAACATGTATAATAACATACCTATAATGAAAACACTTGAAATAATAAAAATAATATAGATACACGAGAACAAGATAAAAAATTAACTCAAAAAATAATAAATACATTAAAAATTATATTAAATAAAAATTATTATTTATATAATATGAAAAAAGATGGATTAACAATGGGTTCTCTAATAGCAAGCATATTGTTTAGAAAATGTTTACTAGATATATTTTTACAAAATGAACATATTGAAATAGATAAAACTATTAAGACACGCGATAAAATGGACACTGGTTTAGGTATGTAGATGATAGATTACAATTATCAAATAATAATGATTTAAGTATTGTGTAAATATTAAATGGTATAAATAATATATATAAAATTTACTCCTGAATTCGAATCTATCGATAATCTGAATTATTTAGATGTTGTAATGAAAAATAAAAAATAGAAAAATGGGTTATTTTCTAGAAACAATGAAGTAATTGAATATAATATATATAAAAAACCGAAGCAGACAAACTACATGATACCAAAGTTTTCAAATCCTCATTATAACCAAAAAATTTCAGCTCTGTATAATTTATTATATAGACTGAACAAAATACCAATGAACATAAATGATCAAAAAAAGAAAAAAATATAATGTGTCTAATTGCATTACAAAAAGGATAAAAAAACTATAAATAAATTAAATAATAACATAGCAAGAAAACAGAAACTCAACAATAACTTTGTAAATAATATGAGGAAAAGATTCTAACACCTTATACATTCACATGTAACAAGATTATTTAAAAAAACAAATTTACAAATTACTTACTAACTTAAAACTAAATTAAAAATATAATAAACAATAATCAAAATAATATGCACGAAAGAAGTGGTGCATTTAATATAAAATGTAAAGATTATAATCAATTATATGTAGGACAAAACAAAGTAGAAATTTATAGAAAGATGTTTAGAACATTTAATCGCTTATAGAAAACCGAACATATTAAAATCAAATTTAGCTACTCATTGTATCAATAGTAGGCAATAGAAATATAGTAATAATTAAAGAAATAAACCAAGGGTAAAAAATGAATATATATATATATATATATATATATATATATATATATATACCACTCAAAATTTATAAATATGGAGTTGAAGACAAAAATTATTAATGAACAAATTCCAGTGAAATCAAAACATCAAACTATTTACAAGGTCATTGATCTCTTGAAAAAATTACATGGAAGTATAAATACCAATAAACATATGATTAAATTGTAGTACATATGATTTAATTTTTGTAAAAATTTTGTTATATCATTGTTTTCCTGAATATGCTAATACTTATTTTATTGGTGAAGGCCTTTGAATAATATATAAATTAAAACTATTCTTGTATTTGAAATATTTATATTCATTAAATTTATTGTTATTAAATAATTTAATGTTTATATATATATATATATATATATATATATATATATATATATATATAACATTATATGTATATATATATATATATATATATATATATATATATATATATATATATATATATATATTTCTCAGTGATCTCAAGAGTAAACCAGGATTAATTGACTATTCCGTCATAAAGATTTATATTAACTCTATCTCAAATCAGTAGATCCTATAGTGTTTCCAAACAGTACAAAGCCGCGAACAATATATAATATTATCTCACTGATAAATCTATCCGTTTTTGAGTTATAAAGGAAATTTCCATTTTATAAGGGAATATCTGAATCCAGAAAAAACAGTTTTTCCTATGTTATATTGTCAATAATTCAGTTGTGTCAAAAGCCTCGTGTATTTGTATACCCGCGTTATTCCTTATTGAATGAGTGTAAACAAAAAATAAATTTTAAATTATTATATAAAAAAACTCATATCACGTTATGTGCTGTAAACAAGTCTAGACTTCGAAACTGTGTTTACAGAACTCTTTATCCATTCTGACTGGTTACTTTAATTGTTTTTAATTCCTTTGCTAATTGAAAAATTATTGACGCATTCAATAAATTAACTATAGTACGTCATATACGAATTTCCGCCCTTTGTTTACTTGACCGGGTTACAAAAACAGATTATTACAGTTTGTTTATTTTTGGAGAGCGTGGGATGAATGTGCGTTTAGAAATATGCAAATCTTAAGGCGTACATTCTACTGAATAGACGGGGTTTATAATGATCCTTTTATGTTGTGTCAACTTTATGACGGAGTTAGGTTAAAATAATAGTATAATACGTGTAGACGAAATAGTTGGGTGGACAAAAGGAAAGGCCAACATTTTGTTTTAAACTAGCCATGTCTTATAAGAAAGGTGTAATTACAAATTGCATATTAAAATTTGGGGAAATTAATATTGAGCTACAAAATGCAATAACAACGCCTTTTCTACTGTCTTTGGCTAAATACAAATGCATTTGTATAAAAAAAGCTAGTGATGATTTTATATTCAGAATTATCTATCAGTATAATAAAAAATTAGTCTTTTTTACACTTGATTATGTTTTAGTTACACCTGCTGCACAATGAGACAGGTTATTTAAACATTACAGTAACTTATATTTAATTTTGCCTGGTATTTTATGATTAAAATTGTAACACTCTGCGATGTAGGATATTAAAAAAATATACAAAAGTAAATCAATATAATCGGTTAGAAATTCCCCTCATAAAAGTACGTAATAATATTTTGATCAACCATTTTCTCCTAAAGATTTCCGGATAAAAAAAATAGTGGTAGGTGAAACAGTTGCTTTCGTCCTCAGTTAGAGATTTTTCGAGGTTATGTTTAGATTATGATGGCCTACCCATGAGAAGTCCTATCAGCAGTGTCCTAAGTAAAATTTTCCCACAACATATAGAAAACACCAAGATAATCGCAAACAATACACACGCACACAAAATCATACTGGCACAGAAACGTCGATGATATCAAAACACTATACACCCGACAATGCTAGAAACTCCTTACCTACACCAATAAAATACACCTAAAACTCCAGTTCCCCTCAAAGATTTAAAGCAACCGATCCCTAAACTTCCTCGACCTCACCATTACGAAAAGCCACACACAAAAACGCAGCTTCAACATTTACAGACAACCCACAACGACAGACACAATTATCCACAACACCTCAAACCACCCTAACCAACAGAAGTTCCAAGAACCACAGAAAACATAAACAAAGAATTAGACGTCATTACATATTCAGCATACACAAATGGATAGAACACCACAAGAATAGACACACTATGGCACAATATACAAAAAAAAAAACAATAAAATTAACACTACTAAGAGAGAAAACAAATACATCACACTACCATACATAAACAGAACATCAAATTAAATATCTCACAAATTTCATAAAACAGGATATAAAATAGGATACAAAACTAGTAACAAATAACAATACAAAATACAACACGACACCAACAATAAAGATAAAATACAAGCACCAGGCGTATACAAATTAAACTGCAACAAGTGCAACAAATTCTACATTGGCTAAACAGGTCGCAGCTACAAACAAAGAGTCGAGGAACACAAACAGAACACCAAACAGCATTCTATAATCACATAAAAGAAACAGGACACAAATACACAGATATTTACTATAACCTAGAAATCTTACACATCAACAAAACATGACAATATCTCAACTAGAACAATATGAAATTTAGAAACACACAGAAACACAAAGACAATGATATTAAACGAAACCAAATACAAATCCCACATAATCTTAGATACTATCGAAAACCTGCCTTTAAAACCTTCACCGCTTAACCTAACAACTCCAAACAGAAAACACTGAGTAAGATCGCCACGGGGCGATCGAAAACATTCTGTCTCAGAGACGTTTTTAAAAAGTTACAAAATTAAAGTTCAGATAGTCATAAACTAATGTAAAAGAGAATAATTTAAATGGAGTTTCCTTTATACTCAGTATATTTCATTAAACAATTCAATGCCACAGCTGTTTTTAATTCGCGTAGGTTATTTTTCTTTCTGCGTTTTTAACAGTAAGTTTAAATGTATTTTTAAGGAAAATTATAGTAGTTCCAAATTCGTTAATAGTAAATATGATCATCGAATGTGATGACTTCATAACGGCTTTCTCCTTGTATATATCTTGTACAAAATTTCAGTTGTCAATAAAATACGTTTTTATTCATCCAATAAGTTCAAATATATTTTTAAACCTATTTGGGTGACTATTGATGTTAATACAATGTTTTTCAAATAATTATCTATTAATTAAATTTAAAGAAGTTGATATCTCGGTCGGATTTGAACTAAATGACTACATACTTGAAATCCAGTACTTTGCAATTGAGCCAACTTTTCCATAGCTAGAAATCTCTGATTTAAAGAAGTAAATGAAATTATAAGAGAAAGATGTTATGCAATAATGAAGCAGTACTAGATGTGGACAGGATGAGAAATTATACATCACCATTAGCTTCATAACTTAAAAACGAAAACAAGAGAACGAATATATAGTAACAAAAATAGTAACGAACGCATATACTGTATAGAGAGGAAAATGGACAATTGCAACGAAATTCCCTTTCTATTTTGCCACTTTATATTGTGATTCTGTTATATTTATATACATGTTTATATTGATTATCATTATTTATCAAAAAAAATAATAAAATGAAATTATTTTTTGTTAACTTCAGTAGGAATTGATTTTAATATATTTTTTACATTACTTGTTAATTTTAAGTTAAATTACTAATGACTATTTAATACAATTCAAAAGCAAATGTTTTGAAAATAAAAAATTAAACTTAAAAAAATTGTAAAATTTAAAATTGAAAATAATAATAATAATGGTTTTGTTATGATTAGCATTGTAAGAGTTTTTTCGCATTTTCTATAAAACTTGAGGAAATAAAAGAAATATATAAGGCAAATTAGACGGTTAGAGAGTTTTATAAGTTTATATCTCGCTCTTATATATTTCTTAATGACCTATATTATTTTATTTTGTAATTCAGATTATTTCAAGTTCATTTCTGTTGATACCTTTTCGTAGTAGCTTTTCCATCAATACTTTCAAAATAGTTTAAGCATTGTTGAAAGAACTAGCAACTACTGGAACTCCAAAAGCCACACAGAACTAGCAAATGTTTTACTGGATATATATTTCGAAGTTAGTTGTTTTAGTCATCTTGATTTCACTAATTAAATCAGCAATAGTTTTGACTATTTCATTAAATAATTATATATTTTATATATTTTGATCACATTAATGTCTTGAATACCTTGGTCTTAGGATTTATGAACAAATTAACAACATTTAGATTGCTACACAAATTTATTTTTAAAAATAAATAAATAAATACTTGTTTGTATAAATATTTGTTCAGGCGTATAATACAACCCTAGTGGTAGAGACCTCCATAGCCAAGTCCATAACCGTATCCTGGATAGGCTCCATATCCAGACCCATAGCCTCCGTAGTAGCCTGGGTATCCTTTAGCCAGTGGAGCGACGTACGGCTTGACCACAGCAGGAGCATAGGCGGCTACAGGCACTTTGTAAGTGCTGCTGTAGGAGGTAGCCAGAGGCGCAGCGTATGCTGGTGCTGCATATGCCGGAGTGTAAGCAGCTGGGTAAGCTGGCGCTGCATAGCCATACGGTGCGGGAGAGGCTAGATACCCAGCAGAGGCGGTGGCAGCCAAGAGTGGTAAGATGATCTGAAAGGAAAACAGTATCTGTGAGTTTCACATCGATCAATAACTTTGAAGAAATGTTAAAATAGAACCAGTTTAGCAATGTTTTAGAATATTTCATATCAGCTACTTATGGGAGATATTTTTACTAATGAGCATTAAACAACCTTAACGGAAAATCAAAACTTTATCTCTACACTTACCTTTCTCTACAATTGTAGTAGTAATAATGTACTACTCCGCCTTTTTACAATGTATTGTAGTATAAGAATGTAGTATAAATACTCAAACATAAAGCTTTTGCATAGACTAAATAAAATTAACAGTCTTAACGGTGTAGCGTGAAAATATCGGTTAACCAGTCACCACCTAAATACCAAAAGTTCATAAAACTAGACTAAGTAGTTAGTTGTCAGAATCACTGAACAAAATTATAATTTTATTTGGAGATTAAATTAATTAAATAATATCTGACACTAAATCATGATCAACAATCGTAAAAATTAGAACAGTCTAAACCTCGCTACACATTAGTTTTTTTTAAAAACAAACGCATTAGTTTAATTAAATAAACATACTAGTTTCGACAACCATGCCGCCTTCGTCAGTAGTAGCCAAGCAGATAAAGGCGACATCGTTGTCGAAACTAGTCTGGTTTAATAAACTAGTGTGTAATGAGATTTATAGTAAACTTGTTTTAACGTTCACCGTTGTGAATTGTTCTCACTAGCTAAGCTCTAACTAACTTAATTTATCAACAATATTTGTTTAAAACTCTTTCCAGTGTTAAATTCTTCGTTACAAAACGTTTATCTCACTATAGCTAGGTTATAATCTATAACTTTGTTTAAGGAAACAATTTACTGATTTTAAGTTGGCGTAATTTTTCTAAAGCTGGACTTTACGTTTACTATATTGTATCAGTGTTAAAGTCTCTAGAGTAGTCTGTATTAACTATAAACCTACAAAGGTCTGTATAAATAGAAAGTTAAAAACAAATATTTGTAAATAAGTATATATGATTAAGCTAAGAAGGTGAAATAAACCTAAATACTTACAAGGGAGTACATGGTTTACTTGATAGCTGTTGCAGTGTGTTGATTCACTTCTGTGTAGACACATTTATATACATTGGCTTCGTTACATTCATGGCCAGTGCCTATTCAAAGCGTGTGAAGAATGGTTCTAAAAGGACGATATTTACAATAGGCCATTGATTGCTGACCAAATAACTCCTTTTGTTTACATGGCTGTTGTGCATATTTAATTGTTTTTTTGTTTGTTGCACTGGAATGTGTAGGCCTTATAGATCGGGTCTTAATAAATATTTTTAAAATGATTTGTTTAAAAAAATGGGGTTTCATTAATTGTAAAGAGGAACGTCAGCTGTTACACATGGATACATTTATTGTCCACATACGAGACCTACATTGAGTTCTTTTGTTCTCTATTCAGCCTTATATTCCTCTGCCAACATAGTATCACGCGGAGAGAACAGGATCGTGTCTCCAGAGGCCACGACAAGTACTCACGTATCCCGTAACCAGGGAGTATCTTGTGGAATTACTATCACCACTTTTACTTGCTATCGGAGTCAACAAACTGCTGTACTTATTGTTTTATCTAGAGATTCTTTGTAGACGATCAATCTTTACAAGTATTTTAGCAGATTTACAAGCGGCTGTTACAGGTTTGTTTTTTTGTTTTAATTAATTTTTAGCTATGCTATTTATAACCGATCTTGGTTCACTGGGAAATTTCTTTTTGAAACATTTGTTACCATAATTTTGTTTCAAGAGGTTAGTTATTATAGTAATTTTCTATAGCAAAATATTGAATTCATATTTATCCACATAAACCCGATAAGAAGTTTGTTACATCAACAATAACATTTCAAATAAATATTATTAAAAGTGACTTAAATTTTATTAAGATTTCGTGTTGCTCGGATCAACACATATCACTTCTAAGGACATTGTCAACATGTTTTCATAGTAAATATAATTGCAGTTTATTCTAAAAAAATATAAATTATTTAAGTCTTGACAAACCTTTTTCTTGAACATCCAAACCACTTCATTTAGGAACCAAAATACGAATCATTTTAGTATATGTTGTATTAAATTAAAATATGTTCTATTAAATTGTATTAGTTCCACATATTTTTACATTTTTATAAATGTAATACCTATAAATAATATTCGAGCTGGCTTGTGAGTGAAAGTTATAATTAAAGAATAAAAATATGGTACAACTCACAAATATACAATTTTTTATTTCATACGCGTTTCAACGACTAATTTGTCGTCATCCTCAGTGAAGATACACAAATGAAATTAACTAAAAATATATATATATATATATATATATATATATATATATATATATATATATATTTTAAACATAACCTATAAAGTTTTAACAGGTTATAAAGTTTTAAAACTTTATAGGTTATGTTTAATATATATATATATATATATATATATATATATATATATATATATATATATTTTTAGTTAATTTCATTTGTGTATCTTCCCTGAGGATGACGACAAATTAGTCGCTGAAACGCGTATGAAATAAAAAATTGTATATTTGTGAGTTGTACCATATTTTTATTCTTTAATTATAATGTAAAACCTATTTAAGAAAAAATTTGGAGTTTTGAAATACAACAGTTGTATTTTTTAAATACCTCTGAAGATGATTGCTGGGCAATCGAAGTGTACATAAGGTTTAAATAAAAAGTTATTTGTGGTTTAGAGGTTTTATTTATTTAAAAATAAACATTACGCCACAGTTGTTTCATATAGTTATGTTAGTTCATTGTTTAATATTATTCATTTTTAAAACTACTTCGTGTCCAATCTGTGAATCCAGTGCAACTGTTTTGCTTTATTTTTACTAAGAATATAACATTCTCCTTAAATACGGTTAAATAAATTAACCTAAAATAAATTCATTTAATGTTGCTTTTTAAAAATATAAACATAACATTCAGGGTATGATATTTATGTAAGATTGTCAGGTTCACAACATGAAATATTCAATAGTCAAAATATAATATTAAAACCATGATCAAAGGATTTTGAACTGTTTCCAAAAGTTTTTATTCTAATTAAAAATCGTTCTGTTTGCAATTACAATATTACCAAAACGTAATTAGATCCTTACAAAAGGACTCTTAATACTCCTGTAATTGGACAGACCTTGTCCTCGTTTAAAGAGCTTTATTAAACGAATATAAACCCCGGTTAAAAAGCAAGTCTTTATGAATAGGCTGGAACTAATTCCAGCTAATCAGCTGATTTTCAGTCTGGAACCAATGTACTGATTAGAATCAAAAGGGCCTTTCAGAAAATACCTTGACTGTACTGCATAATACTTAAAGTACATCTACAATTCAATAAGCTAACAAATTGTTAACAATAAATACTTAGTGTTTTATATATTTAATCATATAAATATCATAATAAAATAATTAGTTTTAATTAAGTTATAAAACTTTGTAATGTAAAAAAGAAAACACAGCAAAAGTATAATAATAGAATGTAAAACAAACAAAAAAATGTAGTGGACATAGAATCATTTTGTCCTAAGGGACATTCATTACTTTAAGTTTAGAAAGGAGGAACATAGATTTTGGTTTCCTTCTACCCTTTAAATATTTTTCTCTGATAAACGAAAAATACTGTTCAATAAGGAGTCAAGTATTTTTATATATTTGGTTTATAAGTTTCGGAAATTGGTTTATTTCTACCATCAGGCCTTGTTATATCTTCGTCGTAGATCTGCATACTTTATTTTGTTGCAACTAATAATATCTCCACATGTGACTATCAAGGTGGCTACTCGAATTTGTTCCAATACATTACAAGAGGAAATAGACTCCGTTGCTGCAATATATATTATATATATATATATATATTAAATCGGCGAAAAGCTTTGAATAAATATATTTATTAAAAGTATTCTTGTTTTTGAAATATTTTTAATTTATTAATTTTATATATATATATATATATATATATATTATATGGTGACATATTTTGTTGTAATATAGTTAATAAATTATAAATATTTCAGAAACAAGACTACTTTTAATACATATATTATTCATAGCTTTTCGCCAATAAATTTAATTTTTGTAAAAATATTTTGCTACATAATTATTTTTTCTGAAGATGCTGGTACTGTTTTATCGGCGAAAAGCTTTGAATAATATATGTATTAAAAGTATTCTTGTTTTTGAAATATTTATTATTTTTAATAGCAAATATATATATATATATATATATATATATATATTTAATAAATTTATATATTTAATTTATTATATATACAAGAAAACATATCACCACATTTAATATATATATATATATATATATATATATATATATATATATATATATATATATATATATGTATATATACTTTACTCGCTAATAAACCGCTTTTTTTATTTACCTAACCGCTTAGAGTGTAAACATGAATTATATTTTTGTCTGAGTTTTCAAAGCTATTTAAATACCCCTTTTAAAAATATTTCAACAGTTTAAATAAAATTGTATTACTGTAACAGATTTTATATTATAAAAAATACTGCATAGTACCTTAAAGCTATTACAATATTTAGTATTCAACGTTGGGGTACTAATATCGTCTTACGAACAATCCTGCGTATTTTTAGATTTAGCGACACTTAGTAGTGAAAGTCAGAATTAACTCGAACAGTTTATTGTTTAATTAGCGGTGCCATACGATCATGCTACTATTGTCTAATTCCATTAGCAAAATGAATGTCTCAATAGATTCAATCACTTAAGAGAAATGTTTGCAATCACTAAAGAGATATATAAAATAGAAGCAAAATCCTTTACTTGAAACTATTATTATAACTTTAGATTAAATTTTAATTTACAAAGATTTGGTTCAGTGATGAACGACTATAAGTTTGTGCTATTATTGTAACGAAATATTCAAAGCATAAATACTAAATCTTCAAAAAGGTCTTTAATTTAAGGGGGATATTCGAAAATTATTGAGAATAGTTTAGAAATTATTATTGTTGTTTTCTATTATAAAATGAAATACGCAAAACGTAATATCAGCATTGTAACTTTAACAAACGTTTTGAAGAATTAATTTTGTAATTGTATTTGTATTAAATGTATTTCTAAAATTATATGGAAGTATAACGCCTTAAATAACTGTTAAGTGATAATGTGTATTTGAAAAAACTAAAATAGAGGCTGTGTTTACCATAATTTGTGATTTTACAAAAATTAAAAATTCTCAACTTTACAAATGAAAATATTTTTTCAGTTCGATACAAATATTTGTATAAAATAATAAATCACATTCCTAATACAATGGTATACAATATGACATGTATTTAGAGGTTTTTATTTCAATTCTTATATCTAACCGTGTACATTTTAAACCCTACTCGTAAAAACAATTAAATATGTACACTCGTAAATATGGATTTATAAGACTCGAACGAATTGTTCTAAATATGACTTCTTATTTGCAATGGTTATTTAGAGTCGGTATTTGTAAAAATAATTTTAAAAAATAAAACTAAATAAATTTAAAAATACATTTAAAATTTTCAAAAACATATCACTTCTTTTAGGAATAACTTCTACCTCCAATGATTATGAGATTTCATTACTTCATGAGACCGTTCATTCTCCTTTGTTTGCTTGTTCACAAGAATGATTTTAATCTCCAACAAAGGTGGTGTTTCCTAATTTGTCTGCGTCTCTTAATTATGACCATCGTGATTATAATGATGGGAATAAATTAACACGCATTAAAGATGCATTTGTATTCTTAACAATGTTCACAACTGCTGATAATAACTGCTGAAGTGCTAAGTCCATGCTGACTACTTTGTAGAAGAATATTTGAAACATCATACAATAAGAATAAACATATTGTATTATATATATATATATATATATATTGTAACATTTTGAAGTAATATCTATATAAAAGGCACTTACCAAATTAAGATAAATATATATAAATAAATTCAGTATGTAAAAATTACTAAAATATACCAGGAACGAATTGTAAACATAACCTAATTTCACTTGTATAGAAAATTCACACGGCCACATTTTAGATCTAATCACAAGATTTTATATAAAAGAAAAAAAACACACAAATCACTATTTATAAAAAAAATGTATTAGAAATAATTGATAGGTAACAATTTAAATAGAACTATGTAAAAATACACTTAAGACTTTCACACGGCAAGCTAGTGAAATGTGCTGGAGTAAACACGTTGCATAACGGATTTGTGGAGTTGCGTGCGCATTGACCGGCAACAGATGTTCGTTTTAAATATTTCTCATGGAAATATAATATAAAACAGTTTTGGATTTAAATGCAAAGAAATTTAAGTACAGTTGTTAAGAAGAAGAAGTGTATCCGTAAAGAAGAAGAACATGACATCCGTAAAGCTGTACTTACAAGGAATAAACGAAAAAATAGCGGAAATTCACGACTTGGCCATTTTTTTCTAACAAAGGTAGCGTCAGGACGCAGGTTGGAACCAAGCATCGGAACGAGGAAGACGTATTCAGAATTGGCTGTAAAAATTTTATTTTTTTAACTAGTGCGGAAAGTGCAGTATCATATTTAATCGTAATTACAGAGTAACAATAAGCCAAATAATTGAACTGATCAATTAAGAAGAAATTATTCAGGAAATATATTTAATTAAGAACCAAATAACTTGTAAAAATTTTAACTTGTAAGAATTGTAATTTAGATATTTTTTTGAAAGTGCCAACTCAAAATTTATTAGTCAAAATTTAGAAAACCCACCTATTTAACCCGAGATAAAGAGAGCTCAAGCTCAAATTGAAATAATTAAATCAATTTCAATTCATATTAAATTTTATAACTAAACTTCTTGCTGCCATAACAAAATTTAGACTTAGGCTAATAAAGCTTAATTTTTGTAATTCTTTGTAGAGGAAATAAGAAACTTTAATTAGTAAGTGACTTTGTAAAAGATAACAAGGAATGTCATTTTAAGATATTAAAAGTTTATTGTAACAAAAAGCAGCATTGAAGTGTTATTTCTTTTAAATTATAACTTTTATTAAGACTTGTATAAAACAAAATTACCAATTATTACATTTGGCACACAAACGTGGGGCTCGATTATAAAAAAATTTAAGAATTAACCTCAAGGCACTTTAGATAAGATTATTAATTAAATATTTGTATTAATATTGTTTACTTTTCAGGACTTTGCAACCATAAGTCAATAATTTTTATTTTCAAAATTTAAATAGAATAAAGGGGAATTTTGAAATTTTAGGTAAAGAAATTAAAAAAAAAAAAAAATATGGAATCTGAAACAGGTACATATAATTTAAGGAGGGAGAAAGCGAAAAAAACAGAAAAATTAGAGGAATATAACAAACATAGTAGGTCTAGGAAGGGTACAGCAGTTGAGGAAGCTGCAAAAGGAAAATATGTGACATTAAAAGAAAAAATAGATGAAAAAGAGGAAGAAGCTACAATAGGCCTAATAGAATTGGAAGAAGGGACAAGCCTAGAAATACAAGAGACAGAAACGGAAGGCACAGATATGCCTATAGAAGAGAGTGAGGTGGAAACCCAAGTAGATGAGGCTAGGGGATTACCACTGATGCAAACCCAACAGAAAAAGGGAAATAATGAGAATGAAGATTTAAGGGAGATGATGAGATCTCTCATGGAAATGAGCCGAAAAGGAAAAGAGGAGATGAAAGAAATGAGTGAGAATATGAATAGACAATTAGATAAGATGGACGAATTAAAAAAGGAATTAAAGGAGAATATAAACGAAGTAAAAGGAGAGATAAAGGAGGAAAATAAGGAGATGAGAGAAGAGATGAACAGAGGATTTGCCTCAAGTAGGTTGGAAATGAATAGGTTGGATAAGAAATTCGAGAGCCTAAAGGAAGAAAATAGGAGAATGATAGAGGATATGAGGGAACAGTTGAGAACAGAGAATAATGATGTAGTAGGAGTTATGAGAAGAGACTTAGAGGAGAAGATTAAGGAGAATTTAGAGGAAACAAAAGAAATAATAGCTGATGTGACAGAGATTAATAAGAAAGAGATAGAGAAGGTAGAAAAAATGACAATACAGAACAGGGAAGAGTTAAGAGTTTTAAATAGGGAGATAGCTATTGAGAAAAACAATAATAATGATAGAATTGACCGATTGGAAACAGAAGGAAGGAGGAATAATGAGAAACAAGGGGAATTGACCCAGAGAATGGAAAAGGTAGAAAAGAAGGTGGAAGAAAATAAAGGAGGAGAAGGCCTAAGGATAATACAGGTGTCATGCGGGAATCAGGAGGAGATGCCAAAATTTAATGGTAGGAATGGGAACCCTATGGAGTTCCTAAAAAGACTGGATAGGTATGTGGAAAGAAAATTTGGATGTAGGACAGGGGAAGGATTTGAAAATGAATGGAGAGGAATCATAGATAGAGCCTTGGAAGTAGGAGCGGCAAGATGGTGGGAATCAATTAGAGAGGAGGTGGAAAATTTCGCGGATTTACAAGATAGGTTTATAGAAAGATACTGGGCCAAAGAAATACAGGAAGGCATTAAAGAGAGAATAGAAAATGAAAGGTATATAGAGGGAAATGGAAGAGCCAGAGCAGATTATTTCATAGAAAGAGTCATAGTTTTAAAGAACATGACACCACCGCAAAATGAGGAAGAGATAGTCCGGAGATTAAGCCGGCATTTTAATGAAAGGATACAGTTGTCAAGAAGAGTACAAAATATAAAAACGATCCGAGAGATGGAAAGGATGCTCAATGAGGAGGATATAGAGGAGAGAAATAAGGAAATAAGACAGAGAAACAGGGGACCATGGAATAGGCCTACCCCTAGAGAGGAACAGAATGGAAATAGATTTCCACCCAGAAGGGGTGAGGAAGGGATGAGACAGCAGGGAAATAGAAGATTTCCAGGACCAGGAGAATTGTATAGAAGGAATGAATATAGAAGTGAAGGACGGCCATATGTCCAGTTTTTTAACAGAAGAATAGATAATCATATGAGGGGGAATAGTGAACCAAGACCAGGGCAGGAAAATAATCGAGAAAATAGAGGAGACAGGAATTACAGAACAAATGACAGGAGCCAGAAGGAAGTAAATCAGATAGAGACAAGGAGATGTGTGGGGACAAGGAAGGAGGATGGTGCACATAGTCAAACGGAAAACTAGAGAACACTGGTATCGTCGCCTTGGATCAGGAAAAGGAGCATCAAACAGAACAAATGAGGTTGCCAGTGATAAAATTTGATAAAAGCTCCCACGATAAAATTAAGTTAACTATAAATAATGTATTAATCAGTAGAAAATTTTTAGAACAAGAAGATGAGGAGAGAAATTATAATTTAGGAATTGAAAAAAAAATAATAAACCCAGAGATAGAGATTAAGATGGAAGATACAAGTTTACTAGCATTAATAGACACAGGCAGTAACGTAACATGTATCCAGGAGAAATGGATGTTAGAGAATAAAAATAAAATAGGAAAAATAGAAATCTTACCAATAAAAAATTTAACCATTCGGACTGCAACAAATAAGAAAACTAAAAAGATAAACAAAATGATCATGATAATAGGAGAAATAGGAGGGGTAAAATATCCGTTTCAATGCCTAGTGGTGCCAGGCTTATTGAGAAAATTTATTATAGGTACGGATATGTTGATGGATGTGGAGGCACAACTTGATTTTGGAAAATGGGAAATGGAGTTAAAATATGAAAACAAATTATATAAATCAAAAATGAGTGTAGATGGGCAGACAAAATTTAAAGGGGAGATGAATAATTTTGAAAATGAGATGGAGGAGGAATTGAGTTGTGATGAACAGGAAGGAATGAATGATATGGAAAAATGGGAAGAATTTGAAACTTTTGGAAACCAGAGTAAAAATTATATTAAAATTGTACAAGAGGAGGGAGAGATAAAAAAAGAGGATATTTTTGAAAGAATAGGGAATGAAGAGGTAACTAAGGAACAAAGACAGGAGATGAGTGATTTAATAGAAAAGTATAAAGAAGTATTTTCAGACCAGCCCGGTTTATGCACTGCATACAAACATAAGATTAAAGTTAGGGAAGATGTACCATTTTACCAAAGAAATTACCCAATTCCTACAAAGTACCAAGATCAGGTACAAGAAGAGATAGAGAAAATGTTGAGGTTAGGTATAATTGAAAGAAGTACTAGTCCATATATTAATCCAATAGTCCCAGTCATCAAAACCAATGGGAAAGTTAGATTATGTTTAGATGCAAGAAAACTAAATGAAATTATAATTCCGGATTATGATTGCTATAGAGGAATAAATGAGATTCTACACAGAGCAAAGAAAGTTAATTGGTTGAGTACCATGGACCTCACTAACAGTTTCTGGCAGGTTGAATTGGAAAAGGAGGCAAGAAAATATACTGCATTCCAACATAGAGGGAAAACATACCAGTTTGTTGTTACACCCTATGGATTGAAGACATCTCTAGCAGCATTGGCAAGAGCTATGGACAGTATTATGAGGGAGGAATTAGAAGATTTCACCTTAATATATGTAGATGATATAGTCTGTATGTCTGAGACATTTGAGGAGCATAAAAAACACCTAGAAAAGATCTTCCAAATTTTTTTAAAAAACAACATGACCATTAAATTTGATAAATCAGAGTTCTGTAGAAAAGATATTTCATTCTTAGGGTATAGATTGACTACAAATGGAGTAAAGATGGATGAAGAGAAGGTTAGAGCTATATTAGAATTTCCCTCACCTAAAAATCCTCGACAGTTAAAAGGTTTTATTGGAATGGCTAATTATTATAATAAATTTATAGAAAAATATTCAGAATTTGTACAACCATTATTAAAATTATTATCTAATAGAAACAAATTTATTTGGACAGAAGAGGAGGAACGAAATTTTATTAAATTAAAGAAAAAATTTTTGGAAACAAATGTACTTACTCACCCAGATTACAAAAAAACATTTTACCTACAAACAGACGCCAGTGAATATGCCATAGGAGGACACATCTATCAGATTGATGAAAAGGGGGAGAAAAAGGCAGTAATGTTTATGAGCCGCACATTAAAAGGAAGTGAAGTTAAATATTATACCACTGAGAAGGAATTACTTGCTATATTGTTTTGTCTGCAGAAAGCAAGACAGATCATCCTAGGAAGAAAAATTGTGATCCAGACTGACCATCAGGCCTTAACTTTTATTAAGACTTGTAAAATTTTAAATTCAAGATTGCATAGATGGATATTACTAATGCAAGAGTATGATTATACTATTGAACACTGTAAAGGAAAAGAAAATGTAGTTGCAGACCTATTGAGCAGGAACCCTTGTGACAAAAATAAGTTTGAAAGAAGAGACCAAAATTCAGAATTACAAATAAATTATATAGAAAGAGTTATGGATATGGAAATGTGTACAAAATTTAAAGAATTTAGTAAATTACAAGTAGAAGATTTGGAAGTTAGAGAAATAAAAGAAAACATTCAAAATTATCTTCAAAATTATAAAATTATTAATGACTTAGTATACAAAAGAAATAGGGAAAGTTGGAAAATAGTCGTACCAAAGGGAATGATTAAAGAAATAGTGGGTACTTGTCATGAATATTACCTGCATGCGGGAGCTAAGAAATGTCATACCATATTATCAGAGAGCTTCACTTGGAAGAAGATGGGAAAAAGCATTAGGGGAATTATTAAAACATGTAATATTTGTCAAAGAGCTAAAAATGTAACCCAAGGTAATTTTGGAGAGATGAAAGGGATCCAAGTGGAAAAACCAAAGGAGCAATTGTCAATTGATTTTATAGGACCATTTCAAAGAACTGTAGGAGGCTATAAGTATTTATTAGTAATGTTAGATGTATTTACAAAATTCGTTCAAATCTATAAATTGAAAAAGGCAACCACAGGGGAGGCAATTAAATGTTTAGAAAATTATATAGAAAATTTCGGGAGAGTAGAAAGAATACAGACTGATCATGGAACCCAGTTTAATAATAAGAAATGGCTGGAGTATATAAAAAATAGAGAAATGAAACCAATATTTTCTCCAATAAGGAGGCCACAAAGCAATATCGTTGAGAGGGTGAATAAGGAGATCATTAGATGTTTGAGAACATATTGTCATCATAACCATAGAGAATGGGGAAAGTATGTAGAGGTTATTAACCAGGCAATTAATGAAATTCCTCATGAGACTACAGGATACACACCTAACCAGCTACAACTAGGAATTCAGGATGAAAGGTTTTGGCAAAAGGAAATAAAAAATTTTGGCTGGAGTTCAAAATTAATAAATTTAGAAAGACATTTAGAAATTGCTAGGAGTAGAATTAAGAAAAAGGCTCATAAGAGAGCAGAGAAATTTAATAAAACTCATAAAATAGAAGAATTAAATGTTGGGGACAAGGTATTAGTAAAAGAAAATTGGCAACCACAGGGTATAAGAGGTGAGATGGCAAAATTATTTTATGTATATGATGGACCTTATGTGATCACCAAGAAATATGGCAAAGCGACTTATGAAATCAAAGATGCTAGAAGCAATAAAATTAGAGGAATTTTCCATATTAGCTTGTTAAAGAAATTTTATGAACCAAGGGAGGCACACCATGGAGAATCAGAGAAATTTCAGATAGAACAAATTAAATAGAAAGGGAGAAGTCGAGAGAAAGGAAAATAACAAGGGATAATAAGATGGTAACAACAGGAATGTCTCAGGATATAAAAGTATTAGGAGAAGGAAGCGAATGTAGGAGGGATAGATAACAAATAAACCGGAAATGACAATAGACCAGAAATGACTTAATAATTAAACAAACACTTAAAAAAAAAAATATAAAGAAATAAAAAAAAATATGTAAATAAAAATAAAATAGGAAGGGATGAATGAATAAGAACAAGGACCTAACCTACAAACAACCTAGACATGCTATGACTCGGTTAGGCTAAAATTTAAAAAAAAGAACACTGTGTCAGAAGATAGATTATATAGATAAATAAAAAGACTTATGATTGGAAGGATTCCATTCTATTAAATTTAAAATAAAGAAAGAAAAAGAAAAAGTTTATAAAATAGACTCTAAGAATCAGAAAATGATTAATGTACGAGATGTTAAGAGTAAGAGTATTGTTGGTTAAATGTTAATTGTTAATTTATTGTATTGTTAGTAGTTAAGTATATCATATGTAATTAGATGGCAGCAGACAAGCAAGAAGGATAGAGTAAGAGTTTACTCCCAAAATGTGAAAATTGAGATAAAAAAAAGGAATTTCGGAATCAAAATTTTTTTTTATCTAAATTTGGGGACTATGTAACATTTTGAAGTAATATCTATATAAAAGGCACTTACCAAATTAAGATAAATATATATAAATAAATTCAGTATGTAAAAATTACTAAAATATACCAGGAACGAATTGTAAACATAACCTAATTTCACTTGTATAGAAAATTCACACGGCCACATTTTAGATCTAATCACAAGATTTTATATAAAAGAAAAAAAACACACACATCACTATTTATAAAAAAAATGTATTAGAAATAATTGATAGGTAACAATTTAAATAGAACTATGTAAAAATACACTTAAGACTTTCACACGGCAAGCTAGTGAAATGTGCTGGAGTAAACACGTTGCATAACGGATTTGTGGAGTTGCGTGCGCATTGACCGGCAACAGATGTTCGTTTTAAATATTTCTCATGGAAATATAATATAAAACAGTTTTGGATTTAAATGCAAAGAAATTTAAGTACAGTTGTTAAGAAGAAGAAGTGTATCCGTAAAGAAGAAGAACATGACATCCGTAAAGCTGTACTTACAAGGAATAAACGAAAAAATAGCGGAAATTCACGACTTGGCCATTTTTTTCTAACAAAGGTAGCGTCAGGACGCAGGTTGGAACCAAGCATCGGAACGAGGAAGACGTATTCAGAATTGGCTGTAAAAATTTTATTTTTTTAACTAGTGCGGAAAGTGCAGTATCATATTTAATCGTAATTACAGAGTAACAATAAGCCAAATAATTGAACTGATCAATTAAGAAGAAATTATTCAGGAAATATATTTAATTAAGAACCAAATAACTTGTAAAAATTTTAACTTGTAAGAATTGTAATTTAGATATTTTTTTGAAAGTGCCAACTCAAAATTTATTAGTCAAAATTTAGAAAACCCACCTATTTAACCCGAGATAAAGAGAGCTCAAGCTCAAATTGAAATAATTAAATCAATTTCAATTCATATTAAATTTTATAACTAAACTTCTTGCTGCCATAACAAAATTTAGACTTAGGCTAATAAAGCTTAATTTTTGTAATTCTTTGTAGAGGAAATAAGAAACTTTAATTAGTAAGTGACTTTGTAAAAGATAACAAGGAATGTCATTTTAAGATATTAAAAGTTTATTGTAACAAAAAGCAGCATTGAAGTGTTATTTCTTTTAAATTATAACTTTTATTAAGACTTGTATAAAACAAAATTACCAATTATTACAATATATATATATATATATATATATATATATATTTCGGGATGAGCAAGAGACAAGAATAACAAATTAAATAAGATACATGCATTACTACTATCAAAAGCGTTTTTTGTTTCATTAGCAAAAAAAAAAAAATATTTAGTTTTGTATACTTCAATGGCTATTTACTCCTGAGACTTTTCACTTATATAAAAATGTTAAATATGTAAAATGTCTTCTGATTTACTTAGAATAAAAAAGCTTGTGTCTGTGTGTGTTTGTATATTTATATATATAATTAGTATTAGTATAATTATATATCTTGTTGAAATGTTCAATCATTAATAAAATATTTTTTATCCATCCTCCCAAGTTCAAATACTCTGTAAATTTTGTAGTAGATGACATTTGATGTTAATACAGTTTTTTCAATTATTATTTCATTAATTAAATTTAATTAATTAATTTTAGTTTAACATGAGAGAAAAACTTTTTCACAAATCGGACAAAAACTGATATATAGTTATTTCGTCCCATTTGGTTTAAAATAAATTATAGCATATGATTTCATAAAACAGCTAATTTTATGTTATAGATTATGTGATATAACAGCTGTTCTAAAGTATAGGTTATGTTACTTTATTTATATTATTTTAATTATTGAATAAAAAGTAACTAAAAGACACTTTTGCTTCGTTGGCCTAAGTAGGAATTGAATTTATTTAAATTTTAAGTTTATGATAATTGTTTTCATTAACCAATAGAGAATAATATAAAGAAATAAAAATTTAGTACATACCTTAATCCAAAATTCTCTTTTCACTTGCACCAAAATATGTGAAAATTTGTTTATTCACTGTAACTGTTTGTTAAAGATTTATCACTTTTTATAAAATATTCCAAAAGCTCACTGAATCGTTGAAAAAATAAAAATCACTAAAAATAAAAAGTTGTTGAAAATACCAATAACAAAAACAAATAGGTAGATTGTTTCAGTACTTGGCTTCTTCCTTCTGTCTTCCAGCTGATGAGGCAGAACCTCTTATAATATTTAATTTGTAAGTAGAGCCTCAATTAACCACTGCTAAAACCCTCTACACTCAGAAGTATAAAATCAATATGGAGCGTTTTTGTTTAGAATACGATGAGATACATTGTGACTTTTAAGCAAGGTAACAAATTAACGCATCCAGAATGTGGGCTCCATCATTAGGGATAGGTACGAGCCATTTTAGACCTTTTATGCTTGAAGAATACCTGTAAGTAATTAGTTTATTTTTAAAGAATCAGTAGAAATTCAATTTATATTATAGGTTTTAAAAAGGGTTAAATCCATTTATTACCAACATTAAAATTTCTCTGACCGATTCTCGTAGATATAATTTTTTAATGTTATCAAAATTATTTCTATTCTCATAAGATTGCCACAAATAACCTACACAATTATAGAGTAATTATTGATTTAAGATAAGTGTAGGATATAGACAGAATTGAGAAATATCATAACATTGCTACTATAACATTATAGAGGGGTTTCTACGGCGTGCAAAACATTATGATTATTTACTGGCTACTTTAATTTACATGTGCTTAAGTGCTGAATTTTTTTCAACAAAAAGCTTTGAAATATTGTTTGTTCGATACATTCTTTTGAAATTTATTTATATTTAATACAAGTTAGAAAAATAAACTATTACTTTATTGTCTGTGTGTGTGTGTGTGTTTGTGTGTGTTTGTGTGTGTGTGTGTGTGTGTGTGTGTGTGTGTGTGTGTGTGTGTGTGTGTGTGTGTGTGTGTGTGTGTTTGTGTGTGTTTGTGTGTGTGTGTGTGTGTGTGTGTGTGTTTCAACTTCCTTTCATCTCCGATTGCGTAAAAAATAGTGAGTAATTTACAGGTAACTTTTATGTAACTCTCATTTTTTGAAATAATGCGGAACCCTTAATGTGTATTAGGTGTTCTAATGTGTAATAATAATGTGTATTCGTGTGAAAAATGACCTCATAACTCCTAACGCGGTAAATTATTAAATGCCATAAAATACTTGTCTTAAATTTTTGTTTGAGGGGAGATAAATGGATTCTTATAGCCTATTCGATGGGGTGGTATACTACGACTCAATCGTCAAAGTGTAACAGACAAAAACACAATTAGTTTTCTTATAAATATTTAATGAAATAATTGTACGCCATATTTTGAAGAAAGAGAGACATTATTTACACCAGTTTGAAATTTACATCAACTCAAGGGTATCGAGGTGCTGGTGGAGCTGGATAAACGGGTTTAGGGGCTGGAGCGGCGTAAAAAGGTGCTGGGAGTGCTAGGGCAGGGTGGGAAGGAGGATGGAAAGGAAAAACTGGCAGACGTAATGGAGCAGGGGCTGGAGCGGGGACAGGAGCTGGAGCAGGGGCAGGGGCTGGAGCCGGTCCAGGTGCTGGAGCTGGTGCAGGGTAAGCTGGAAAAGCTGGAAACTTCACTGGTGCTGGAGCGGGGTAAGCTGGGAAAGTTGGAAACTTTACTGGTGCTGGGGCAGGAGCGGGCGCAGGAGCAGGGCCAGGAGCTGGTGCAGGGTAAGCGGGGAACGCTGGTAGTGGTAACGCATATGCTGGAAACTTCAAAGGAGCGGGAGCTGGAGCAGGGGCTGGGGTAGTTGGTGCGGGTGCCGGAGCCGGTGGTGGTGCAGGGTACGCAGGAAGGGGCAACAATGGTGCTGGGTGGGGAGGAGGTACTGGTACAGGTACTGACACTGAGACTTTATAAGTGTTTGAATAGGACGTAGCTGGTGGTGGTGGGGGCGGTGGTGGTGGAGGCGGTGCGTGAAAGTACAATGGTGATGGTGCTGGTGGCGCTGGTGGTGCTGGTGGCGCTGTTGGGACTGGTGGTGCTGGTGGGGCAGGCGCTGGATGGAATGCTGGAAGTGACACCGGCACTATGTAGCCTCCGACCGCAGCGGCGAAAAGAAGAGGAATGAATGCCTGTAAATACAACACCGTAATGAAATCGTAGTATTGCCAGACTTGTTATTAGAGTACTAAAACATCATTCCAAAAACAATATAACTTGGGTATTTTTGTTACTTAGCTTCCATGTTTAGTGCTATCGTAACTCATACAATTGAAGGCCAGGATATTAGTGGAGTCAAAAAAATAATATTATAAGAAAGGAGTAAAAATCTTTTACCTTTAATTAAGGTAAAAACTCAACTACTTTTCACTATTTTGTAAAAAAATATCTTTTTGATAATTATGTGATAAATCAACTTCTTGTTTAAGTTTTAGTTTTATTATATTTCGAAAAAGTATTTGAAACTATTTTTAAAAATAATTCCCATTTTTCGATGAAACTGAATGACGTAAACTACCTATAACATGTTCAAATATTACACCACAAATATTCTATTCGATTATATATGCTTCAAGATACAAACTGGGCTCAAAAATTAGTCAGTTTTTTTAACCTTATAATAATTTCACTTTTATGTTATAATAATATATACGGCCCTACTGAAAATGATCTAAATACTGGTTCGAATAAAATTAAATAATTTATTCACTTCCATTTTTGGGTGAATAAATTTTAAAATAGCAACTATATCATACTTAAAAGAGATAAGTATGAAATTTGTTTGCATTCAAAGTAGACAAAATAAGACGTCAATTTTTCTTTAATTGCCATTGGTTATTCTTAGGGTTTCTGTGTATATTAAAATGATTATTCTTTTTTCACACTACTTACTTTAAAATATTTCAGTTAGTTTCAATAAAAACACCCTTTAATGTTAACTAAATATCAATGTATTTATTCATTAAGATCTAATTTATCTTAATAATACCACATTCAAGAGAATTTTAGAATATTTTCAAACTTGTTAATTAAGGTTTGCACTTGCTCTAGTGCGTCACTCCTTTCAAACCTAGTCGATACAAACATTCATACCCTATCTCTCTCTCCCTCTCTTACAATCATACACATACAAACACACTGACACACACACACACACACACACACACACACACACACACACACACACACACAAACACTCACACACACACACACACACACGTGCATGAACACACAATACAACTAAATAAGCGAGAAAGTGTTAACAGAATCACAGACGTAGGAGTTTTTAATAGAAACTTTCTTATTTATTATGGAAATTACAAAAATATAAAGTAAAGATTAATCTTTGTCGTAATTACAGCAAGTAAGTAGAAAAGTGTTCAAGTGGGCGCAGCAATCACAATAATTAATTTCCTCGGCGCATGCGCAGTACCTAACAGCGTGTTGCTTTACCTTACACGACAATTACCTAATACGTAACACAATAACTGAAGTTTATGATCTACTCATAACCACTCCCACTGCGTCACGATAGCTTTCGCTCTCATAGATCCCATCAAAACTAGAGTAATTGATAACATAATAGATATTGCTGTATCAGTTATTACATTTTGAGTACAGGAAGAGAGTGATATTGAACTGTCGCGCATCCTTTTTTTTGCACAAGTATAAGACAAATATTAAATCCAAATTATTAATACATACAAAAGGCAATTGTAAATGTAACAAAGTTGAAACAAACGCACACACACACACACACACACATATGTGAAATAATATAACTACAAACTATATTATATTATATTACATATATAAATATAGGTGTATGTGTACGTACAATGTACAAATATATGTGTATATGTAATAAAATATGTTTGCCTATTTAATTCGACAAAATACAAATACAAGAATATTTTATTGTGTAATACAATTCAAAGCTTTTTTATGGTAAACAATACCAGTATCATAAGGAATGTCATCTATATTCATCATCATGCATATTATACTATTGATTTATTCTTCCTTATCTATAAATTGTCATGATAATCTTTATTTTTCCTGATGATATTGCTACTGCTGGTGAACGAAAACCTTTGAATTCTGTATTACACTAAAATATTCTGGTACTCTTGTTTACGTCATTTCTCTTATCTCTCTCTCTCTCTCTCTCTCTCTCTCTCTCTCTATATATATATATATATATATATATATATATATATATATATATATATATATATAAAACCACTGTTATTGCTTAAAACATATATTTTGTTTTTAACAGAATTAACTAGAAGTAATTACTTTGAAGGCTAGGCTAGATTAGCCACATTTCTTACTTTAACCTTGATTATGAATCTATTACAATCTACAAATATACTCAATGTGAGATCTATTTATAGGTGTAATTTTAAGAAATTCACTTTTCCACTTTAAACCACCTACAATTTTTTTAACAAATTGATTATTTTATAATAAGAATTCAACCCAAAAACCCCTATTGACTTTTAAAAAATGAAATCAAAAAATAAAAGTCTTTTAATTTTTACCTTATAAAATTAAATAATATTTTCAAACTCCTTACCAGTTGAAACATGATGGTGAATTCCAATTAAGGCTACCTCTCAGCTGATACTGGTCAGCCACTGGGGTGAACTATATATATATTTCCCTCTCACTGCACTTACGGCCAAGGCTTGGTGACCAGGACTTCGAATGTCCCGTTCTAATACAATTAATGGGTATGTCGTTTGATATTAATTATTGTCGGTTCAGAGGTGGCTGCCCCGGCAATACAGAGCAATGCGGAATTTGCTAAAATGTTGTGAAATAATCACCCTTGTGATTCATGGTGCTGGCACAGAACTAATGTCCGTCTATTGTATTATCATTCCTAACTTAATTCTTATAACTACTAGTTTCGCCAACAAAAGATATTTAAATTGAAATATGCAAACTATCATGAATGGAGCATTTGTTCGAGAACCTACTCTTATTCTCTTAAGGAGACATTAAAAGTACAACTTTAATTTCAATGGAGTAACTACCCCCAGAGTTAATTTTATTACAAAAGTCAATTTTTACTCAAAGTTTTATTGAAAGAGGGTGGGACTACATATTCGAAACAGTTTCCAAATTAAAATGTTTTTTCTTAAACATTAGATCTAGTAATACTATCTTCCAATGTTCAACCAATTCCAATTATTTGTAAATATTTTTGTTTATGTGTGTGTGTGTGTGTGTGTGTGTGTGTGTGTGTGTGTGTGTGTGTGTGTGTGTGTGTGTGTGTGTGTATGTGTGTGTGTGTGTGTGTGTGTGTGTATGTGTGTATGTGTGTGTGTGTGTATGTGTGTGTGTGTGTGTGTGTGTGTGTGTGTGTTTGTGAGTGGGCACTTGTCGGGAGTTTCGTCTGCAAAGCGAGCGCATTGTGGGGTCGCCAATTTTTGTGGGGAGTCCCCAAAACGCCACCTATGGTTTTAATAGCTGAAATTAGTTTATCTATATGTCTTATCATCAGAAAACATGTTTATTTTAATTTTTGAAGCCGACCCCACAACGTCATTATTTTGCATACGACTGTTTTTCGCACACCTCTGAACGCTTTCTAGTTTTAGCACCACAGAGCGCTAGTGTCGCCAAAAAGTGTGTACAGTGTGTACTTTTACTTGTGGGCGAGCTTTTATGAGGAACTGGAATTTACACACACTTCTTGTTCGTGGTACGTTTAGGGGATTTTTTGTATGACACACTTCTTGTGGAGAGTGTCTTGTGACGACTTCAGACACATAGCCGACGCTAATATCTTTACACTAATTAGTTGTTATAAAGCCACAAATCGTATTGCCAAAGAGTCTATTCAGTTTTATTTTATAAAATCACAAATACCAGAATAATTGTTTTAACATATATTTATTATATATCACTGAACACTTTTCTGAATATATTTAATTATTTGGGCTTAATATCTTCTATTTAGTTACATTTTTTATGTTAAAGATAATTGTCTTAGCCAGTTACAAACATTTTTACCACGTAGTACATCATTATTATATTATTTTTGAATTTTTTGTAATTATAGTTTACAATTTTAGGGTTGATTTGTAATCATTGCATGCAAGTTATAATTAGGCCTATATTTTTCAGACAAAATTTTGTTTTTATATTACTTTGCATATATATTTTTGCATTAAGGCTAACTGAAATGTTTTGAAAGGTGATATAACTTGGTTCTTTTCTTTCCATTACTGGAAATAATAAACATCTGTTTAGAAACAAAACTTCATAAACTTGAAAACATATTTTACTGTATGGAACATGATTAATCTATTTATAAATAAATTTGTGGTTTTATTCACAATGTAATCCCAAATATGTGTGTTTTAAAAAAAATTTAAAACGTGATTAAGAATATTCATGTACACAATCCTTTATCTATTATTTATGCCGGGCTACTTGAAACGTACGAACAAAGGTCTGAATGTCAACGGCCACAAATTCCGAAACGTGACACACATTTTGGGAAATAAACTAAATTGTAGTGAGAAATAAATGTAGCCTGGCTTCGTGTATATATTGAAGGAGATGTCATTATTCGGAACTAAAAACGTTATAAATAGACGTTAAGAGCGCTGACCCAAACACGGAAATAAATTAAAGAATTAGTTTGATTTTTTAATAACAGTAAGATATTACAAGTTGTAAGTTAGAGTTTGTAGTAGCAACACTCACTGATGATGATGACTTTGTCATTGTAACTCGTTTGAGTAAATAAATGATTAATTTGTAAATCTAGTATATGTGCTTTATTTGCTTTTATTTGATAATGTTTAAAGTAAACTAAACTTTACTATTGCAAAATAATTATTCATTGTACACGAGCTACACAATTTCGTTCCTTTTTAATTTAAAAGTTTTGGTTTTTTTAATAAGTCGTAATTGATGGGAGAAATAGAATTTCAATTCTACAGAGAATTGTAAGAAGAAATTTACGGTTGCTAAAAATGATAAAACTGGAAATTTTAGATGTAATTATAAGTATTAAAGATTTTGTAATTCCCGATTAGAAATAGCATTTGAGAGTAACAGGAAGTAAATATCTGTAGTGAAATAATAAATTAGGGGAAAAAAATAGAAAATTCCAAGATATAATTGTTTAATTTTAGTTAAAAGAAAACATTTGTGAATGCTATAAACTTTTATTAATAATTTCTGGATGGAAAACATCTTACAATAAATTCAACATAATCGTAAACATATAAATTGTACAAAATGTAGGCTACTTCTCGACTGCTAAATTCTTATCTAACAGAAGCCGGATACCTGTCGGGCAAATAACTTCAAAATTCACGTTTAAGTCTCATTTTTCCTTAATACCAGTATATAGCTTGTACTCCTGACCAAAGAAGGAATGTCCGAGTGTGACAGTTATCTTGTCATATCAGATAGACATGTGTAAACAAACGTTGCCTAGTGGTTCCAAGATAAAGGCAAGACAGACACAGCAATTCTGCAGATCATGTCTTATCACTTACATATACAAGTTATATAAACATTTTATGTGAACATTTCATAATTAAATGCGTGCTAGGAAAATTCCTGCTTACGCAGCTTTAGTATTATATAGGTGTGAGAACAGAGCCCCGGCAGTGTGTAAGTCGCCTCTGTAACGCACAGACGTTTTCCACTCCGATTGAGTGCATATCAATTGTATTGTTTTATTAAGTAAAAATTTATGTAACAGTTTTCTAAATTAATTGTTTATTAAATTCAAAGGTTTGTTAAAAATAAAAATCATTTTTAAAAACCTTTCTTGCTTAATATAAAACGTAACTGGCGCAGTCGGTAGGACATCTCGGGAAAATTAATGAACATAATTTTTTTCGATTTCAATCGATTAACCGAGATACTGCAAACACGCGATTCGTTACAGAGTGCATATCTGTAACGACATCAAGAAAACGGTAAGACACCTCAAGGAAGTTAGCGAATATAACGTCCGTCGGTTTTAACCGTTAATTGAGGAAACTTTAAGTAGAGTGAATATCTACAACCACTTAATAGAGCGAATATCTATTAAGAGCACGAGTGAATATCGTGTAGGTGAAAAGTGAAAAGTGAAAATTGTTCAAATGAGCAAAGTATTTTGGATCAACTTGTAAGTAGATCTTAAGATATAGAATTAAGAAAAAGTAGAGTAAATACTTTTTAATTTTATATAATTGATTTTTAATTTTATTATTTTAAAGAAAATAATATTTTAAAATGGCAACGCCAACATTAAAGAAAGAATATCTAGATATGATTCCTGAGTATAGTGGAGAGCCCACTATGCTCCACAGATTTGTTTCTATATGTGACAAAGTAGTAAATAAGTTTTATGTAAGCGAAAATCCAGAGGATTTTCAAAATGAATATTTATTTTCTTCTATACTAGCTAAACTAAAAGGCCAAGCATTAGAAATGGTAGTAAACTCAAACTCATATAACTGGTATGAGATTAAAAAAGTATTATTAACCAGCTATTCAGACAAAAGAGATTGTTTTACCTTAAATTTAGAAATGGCTGAGTTAAAACAAGAGCATAACGAATCACCTTTTAAATTTTATGAAAGAATTCAAAAACTATTAAATTTACAAATTTCATTTTTTGTTAATAAAGAGCCACAAAGACAATTGGCCAAAGATGTTTTAATAGAATATGTTCAGAAACTAGCTTTAAGAGTTCTCCTTAGAGGTTTACATGAACCTGTAGGACCGCTAATGCGAACCAAAAATCCAGATTCTCTTAGCGAAGCACTTAATATGCTTACTAACGATTTTCAATTTAAAAATAACAAATTATTTCAAAATGTTAAACAGAACATTCCACCTAGGGCCCCACAATACCCGCCTATTCGCAAACCCCTTCCTAACAAACAAACCTTCCAAAACTATAGGCCCAACCACCAAAATAATCCTAACCAATTTACTAAACCTAACTCATACGTGCAGCAAAATCAACAACCGAGACAGTATAACAACTACACACCATTAAAAGTTCATCAAAAATTTGAACCAGAACCAATGAGCATTTCCACACGTCAAACAGGGAACACAATTAGACAAAATAGACTTTATCAGATGACAGGGAAACCAATAGAGGAGGAAAATTACGATCAAACTATGAATCGATTGACTGAACAAATGACTAACTCTTATCTGACCGAACAAACAGATTATGAACCGCAAGAGGACCCTGACAGCTACATAGACTTTGATGATTCCCCGCAAGAGGAAAACGCATGCGGATTCACTCAAGAGGACAATCATACCCAAAATCATTTTTTAGGACTAACCACATTAAAAAGACATTTTCCATAATGCATATAGAAGACGACACAAACGAACTACCGTACATCCACGATCCCAAGACCAATTTAAAGATGCTGATTGACACTGGAAGTACGAGATCATTTATTAAAAAATCAATAGCTTTCCAATTTTTCAAAAACACTCTAAAACAAGAGCCATTTGAAGTGAGTACAGCTCATGGAGTATCAAAAGAAAAATACAGTTGTACGCTACTCCTTTTAGGAAAAGAAACAACCAAATTCTATTTATTTGATTTCCATAAAGATTTTGACTTACTCCTTGGATTAGATAACATAAAAGAATTAAAAATTAATTTAAATTTTGTGAATGATAAATTAATATTTCGCAATAAGCAAATGCCGATCAAATATTTTAACACAGAAGAACAAAATAATAATAATAACAATAATAATAATAATATAAGCGAATGTCAGGAACAGAAAGCAAAAAAGGGAACAAGTTATGTTATACAAGCCCGCGCTAGCCAAACGATTAAATTTAGAATACAAAATATTCAAGATGGAGAAGGACTCTTACCATACAAAAACTTAAATGGATTAGAAATTCCGCAGTGTATAGTCTCAGTACACAAGGGAGAAGCCTACTGCCCTATAATAAACAACACAGAAGTAAATGTAGAATTAACAGTAAATGAACCATTAGAATTAAAATCTTTAGAAGAATACAATATCCTTAGACCTGATGCAATGCAAATGAACGCTAATTTCAATTTATTAGATTATAAACAAAAAAATTCGAGAAGAAAAAATTTAGATTTATCAAAATTTAGAATGGAACATATGAACTCGGAAGAAAAATCCGCTATAACAAGTTTAATAAAAGATTATGCAGATTTATTCCATATTGAGGGAAACGATTTAACTTTTACCAACCAAATAAAACATGTTATTAGGACTACTGATGAAATTCCCGTATACTCCAGAAATTATAGATATCCAGAGATTTACAAGAACGAAATTAATAAACAAACTGAGGACATGCTTGAACAAGGAATTATTAGACCTTCAAATTCTCCATGGAACTCTCCTGTCTGGATTGTACCCAAAAAACAAGACGCTTCTGGCAAAAGAAAATTTCGATTAGTAATAGATTTTAGAGGATTAAACAAGAAAACAATTGACGATAAATTTCCCTTGCCAAACATTACCGACATATTAGATAAATTAGGACGATCTCAGTATTTTACAACTTTAGATTTAGCCTCAGGATTTCACCAAGTAGAAATGGATAAAAATAGCATAGAAAAAACAGCGTTTTCAACAGAAACGGGACACTATGAATTTTTAAGAATGCCATTTGGACTAAAGAATAGCCCCCCTACATTTCAAAGAATTATGAATAACATTCTGAGAGGAATCCAAAATGAAACATGTTTAGTTTATTTAGACGATATTATAATTTACTCCACTAGCCTCCAAGAACATATACAAAGACTTAAAGAAGTATTCGACAGATTACGCAAAGCCAACTTTAAAGTACAGCTGGATAAAACAGAATTTTTAAGAAAAGAAGTAGCGTATCTAGGGCATGTTGTTACACCGGAAGGCGTAAAACCTAACCCAGCAAAGATTTTGGCAATCAAAAACTATCCAATACCCAAAACCACCAAACAAATTAAAGGATTTTTAGGACTAATAGGCTATTATCGAAAATTTATTAAAAACTTCGCCAAGATAACAAAACCGTTTACTAACTGTTTAAAGAAAAATGCAAAAATAAATATAGAAAATCCAGACTTCATTGAATGTTTTGAAACATGTAAAAATATACTGACTAATGAGCCCCTTCTACAATACCCAGATTTTGAAAAGGAGTTTACTCTAACAACAGACGCTAGTAATTTTGCACTAGGAGCAATTTTAAGCCAGGACAATAATGGGAAGGACCTTCCTATAGCGTATGCCAGCAGAACTTTAAATGACAGCGAAACTAATTACTCCGCGATTGAAAAGGAATTACTAGCAATCGTATGGGCCACTAAACACTTTAGGCCTTATTTATTTGGAAGAAAATTTAAAATTTATACAGACCATAAACCTTTACAATGGTTATTTTCAGTTAAAGAACCAAATTCCAAGCTTTTAAGATGGAGATTAAAATTAGAAGAATATGATTATGACATAAGATACAAAAAAGGGAAATTAAACCAAAACGCAGATGCCCTGTATAGAATACAATTGAACATTACTAATAAAAGGTCAACAAACACCCAACACACTGTAGAACCAGACCTTGATTTATCTCCAGCTGGATTAATCCAACGTTTCTTCCCGGAATTAAATGAAGATAACGAGTCTATGGTCGTACAACTCGACGCAACAGATAATGCCAACTTAGAGTACGATCAAGAAAGTGACAGTCAAACCGTGCATTCCAACTTCGAAGGGAACACCCAAATTGAAATACCAATTTCCGACGAACCTGTAAACTTTGGGAGAAATCAAATATTTTTGTCATTAGTAAAATACGAACCAAAGAAAGTAAAAATTATAAAACTATTCGGAACTTCAAAAATTCGTTTAATGGTCGAAATATCAGAAAATAACTTTAAAGAAGACATAGTTAACTTCGTAAAATCATATTTGGTACCCAAAATAAAATATAATCTATATTTTGAAGACGATTTTTACGAGAAATTTGCATCATGCGTAGCCAAAAATTTCAAACAAACTGAACTAAATTTGGTTAAGTGTAATAACAAACTCTTAGACCTAACTTCGGAAGAAGATACCTTAGAAACGATAAGTAATTATCATGTCAGCAAAACCAATCACCGAGGGATACAAGAAACATACGAACAAATTAAGCGAAGATATTATTGGCCTAATTTAAAATCACTAATCCAAAATTTCATAAATCAGTGTGACATATGTCAAAGAACCAAATATGACAGAATGCCCTTACAATTAGAGATGAACTTGACGCCTACAGCTTCAAGGCCTTTCCAGATAATTCACATCGACACTATCTCTTTAGAAAAGAATGCGTTTATCAGCATTGTCGACAGTTTCACAAAGTATGCTCAAGCTTATCGCTTGGGAAGCTCTCAAGCTACAGAGATTGCAGACAAGCTATTAGATTACTTTGCGCAGTTCTGCTTACCAACAGTTATTATCTCAGACAATGGAACGGAGTTTAATAACAGGATTGTGAAGGAGATATTAGACCTGCATAAAATCAAAATCCATTTTATCAGTACACAAAACCCCCAATCAAACGGATTATGTGAAAGATTTCATTCCACCTTAATAGAACACATAAGGCTGTTAAATAATCAAATCGAATTTAAAAAAGACAGTATAATTAAGAAAGTAAAATATGCTATAATTGCCTATAACAATAGCATTCATTCAGTCACAAAATTAACGCCGTGTGAAGTCTTATTTGGACACATAAATTCAAACTCTTTATTAGATATAGATTTAGAAAAACAAATTGTAAATGACTACGTTTTAAACCATAAAGAAAAGACAAAAATACTTTATGAAAACATTAGGGATAGCAATCAAAGAATTAAAGAAAAAGTTTTAGAAAAAAGGAATGTAAACAAAGAACCACTTCCAGAAATACCATCTGAAGTTTATATAAAATCAGTTCAGAAGCAAAGCAAAACTAAAAATAGATATAGCAAGGAAGAAATAGCTTCGATAGATAAAGAAAGAAAAACTGGAAAAATAAAGCCTAGACATCATAACACAAAAGACAAAATACATTTGTCGAAAATTAAAAGGCCTAAGAAGATAAAAAATGTAATTAATGACCAAAATCCTTCTTGTTCATATTCGACACAATCAAATTAAAATCCCTACCATACCTTTGTCCACTAGTTCTATGCAAGAAACTTTATTAAACTTTTAAACAACATTGTTTTTATTAATTGTATGTGTTACAAACTTTTGTAATTAATTAAATGATATGTAACTAACTATGGTAATAAATATTGTTAATTATTTGAAATATGTTAATCACAAAAAGAAATGTAATTGAAGAAAATTAGAAACTATACTCTTAAAGAGATAACAAAACAAAAAAGAATTCTTATAAACTGACTAGAATCCTTATCAAATCTATAACAGGCAAGTTGAATGTAAATGATGGTAAAAATTATGAAAAATTATATAAAACTTTTATTGTAATCAATGTAAATTTTGTAGAACAAAAATTAGATTCTGATAACAATTGTATATGTTATAAACATTTTGTATATATCCTATGATAGAAAAGACTCATTATAAATTGTATTAATCGATTCCAAATACTTTTGCTCAGTTGAATTATAATGAACAGAAAATTAGACTGTAAAATGCCCATCATCAAAAACAATAACGCCTACAAACTACGAGGATACTGCGTTGGAAATCGCAGACCACCCGTTTAACTGGATCTTGGAAATCAACCTTTGCCTGGTGACTTTCTCCAGTGAAGAGGACTTCAACCCATGCCGAAAATTGCCCTTTACGGAGGCCGATTCAGCAGCTTATATACTTCGCCCTCATCAAGAAGATGAAGAGGACCTCAACCGATGCCGAAACTTCGCCAACCCCCGAAGTTTTCTTTAGGGATGGAGGAGTTATATAAACATTTTATGTGAACATTTCATAATTAAATGCGTGCTAGGAAAATTCCTGCTTACGCAGCTTTAGTATTATATAGGTGTGAGAACAGAGCCCCGGCAGTGTGTAAGTCGCCTCTGTATCGCACAGACGTTTTCCACTCCGATTGAGTGCATATCAATTGTATTGTTTTATTAAGTAAAAATTTATGTAACAGTTTTCTAAATTAATTGTTTATTAAATTCAAAGGTTTGTTAAAAATAAAAATCATTTTTAAAAACCTTTCTTGCTTAATATAAAACGTAACTTACATGTATATCTGCAAACCTATCTTGGAAAGGATTTGCTTCTATATTCATGTTGAGCCGCTACTATATTTGTTTATTTATATGTTTAGTGTATACAAATAAACATTAAGTATTAATTTATTGCAGTAAATGTTTTAGACTAAACGTGTATGTATTAGATTTTAGTGACCATATATGTGTACATATATTTATACATGTGTAAACAATATGCAATGTTAAAATATTGTAAAAATATACGATAACTGAATATTGTATATTGTAACATACTAACCATCCATTTTACAATATTAATATATATGTAAACTTATCCCTACTTCCATCTTATGGTTTAATAAACACAAGACGTTTGTACGGTTTGAGATGACAAAGAAACGCATTTCCCGAAACAGTCTTCCTCTTTATAGAAAAATATGTTTTATACAAATTGTTTATCTATCACTATATGTTAATGTGTAAATCTTATAAAATTTAGGTAATTTCTTCTGAGAAAGAAAGGTCAAAACGAGTAAAATGTATAGATTTGAAAATAAGATAATGATCACAACCGACGGCGGTATCACAATAGAACTAAACATTTGGTTTCTGTTTGTGATGATATGCTCAAAAGGCAACACATACTCGCAAGGTGCCCAGTAGCTATGGTCTATCAGTAGACCTACACATATTTTGACAACATATGTGTTACATACAACATAAATGTTGAATTAATAACATTAATTTATTTCTAATTATATGTGTCCTAAAATTAGGTTAATTAGAGCTTAGCTCTAGAGTGAGAACTTATTTCACTCTAAATCTTCATACACACTAGTTTAGTAAAACATATCGACTAGTTTCGACGACGTTTTCATCAGTGATAGGCTACTACTAACAAATTTCATAAAGCCACGTCAATATAAATTGTGTGTAGGCTTCGTATCGTACAACTATAAAACAAACCAAATAATACATTTAAAACTCAAACAATAAATATTTTCTAATCTACAGAACTCCAAACTCCTTACTCACGAGAGTTATCTATTTTACATTAGTATTTTTTGTATCATCAATATACAGGCAATACTATTCTGCACGTGTACTTCTGTGGTAAATTTATCGAGGGAAAGAATCAATTAAGATCCAAATACATCGTCGACATACAGGGTCCAAACCTGAGGAAGAAATTTCTTTGTCTCTTTAGCATTGCTCTTAAACTTGCTCATTAAAAAAAGGCCAAGAAATCAGCTTGTGAGAAATCGGAAATTTACAGCGTCAAATGTGCGACGGAGTATATATTAGTCAAAGAGGATATAAGTCAATTTCAAACATTTTCTCTTATTATTGTGTTAAATCTTTCTCCTGGTTTTCATTTTTTATTAATTATGTTCCATTTTTTTTAATAGCTACAAATAAAAATGAGGAAGTGACTGAAGAAGCAGTTAAAAAAATCGCCATAAAAAAGCTCCTTATTTTACTATGTATACAGATTACTGGTAAAAACTAGCGATGTCAATCTTATAGTTAGTGTAAAAGAAGATGCAAAAGGTTTTGACTGTTTTTTAGGTTTTTCAATTTTTTTATTTGTGTATTTGTTTTATCAACTGATTTTTCATCAATTAACACAATTTTTTATAGTTAGTATCAATTAATTTTACATTGAACGTAAGGTTCATACAATATCATACAATATTGTTTATGATACCATATCAAGCAAATTGTTTTAAATAAACTAAAGTCTAAACCTCTCCAAGGTGAAAGCCTCAACCTGATCACGGCATTTTGTGGCCCCACAGCCCAATGTTGGTATAAAAGTGTCCACAATATAATCTACGGGCGATGATCACTATATTAAAAGTATTCTCATTGCGCATGACGTAGATCTGGCTTCCTGCACTCAAGCATTTTCGTCTCTTTCTTTCGATTCGTAGGTTAAACGTGAATCACTAAGGGCAGTGGGTATTGAATAACCCTCCGAAAGATTTGGAAAGGTTGTATTTATAATAAAACAACACCAATAGTTTTGTTCGATATAATGTACTTTTCTCTCAAGTAAAGGAAAATAGTTGTATAATGACTTTTTCTATGACTTTTGAATATAACCAATTTCTCCCAATGTTGAAATATTTATATATAGATGAAAACATTATTTGTTTCTGTCATTTACTTCAACCTCTGATTTCCTATATTTTTGTCTATTTATCTCTTTAATGTAAGCATAGAAATTAACACTTAGTAGACATATGCTGGGCACATTAAATGGTAACATGAATGCAATGATACGATATTGTAACAATATACTATTCGTTTCTATTGGATATTGCAACATACTAACCCCAGAGTACAATAGTATTGCAACTTTAGATTATGGAAAACTCTCCATACTCCCATCCTATTCTTGAAAAACAAGATGTATTATTGCACTATCAAAATGACACCGAAGATTTACTTCTGCGTTATTCGTTTAATTTAATTGTTTAACATATTCCCAGGATTGTTAGTGTTGAGTTTGTTGTAGATCCATCTTCAGTGCTCCGCCCCAGAGGCCTAGGGGGGTTCAAAAACCGTTGTATATAAGTATGTGTGTTGTATGTATGCTATTGACGCCTAAACCGCTGAACTGAAGTTACCGAAATTTAAAGGGATTATTTAACATATTCGTAGGATGGGTCATGTGCATTTTGGTGTAGATCCATTCACAGGTCTCTGCCCTAGAGGCTTAGGATGGTTTAAAATCTGATGTATATATGGATATATCTTAAGAACGCCTAAACCCCTATACAGAAGGTGATGAAATTTAAAGGGATTATTTAACATATTCGTAGGATGGGTCATGTGCATTTTGGTGTAGATCCATCCACAGGTCTCTGCCCTAGA
>JBAIZL010000005.1:101919623-101929623 GCA_036971475.1 Prosapia bicincta | reverse complement strand
AATGTAACCTACTTCGGCCTCATCTATAAGTCTTGCAGATGGAACTAATCTAGCCCAACATGTTATCGGGCTTACTAGACATTATCTTGACTTCTTATGGTCACAGACGTAAACAACGATGGGTTAAGCACTTACGAAAATGATGACTCTGTTCGATAATAGTCAGGTAAAACCCTCACAACAAACCATGCACAAGTGAGTGTGCACGCCGAGACTGCGTCCTCGGAATGAATCTATTTCACGTGAATGTAAATTTCAAATTACATGAACGAAGAAGTTGTGCATTTGCTAATAACAATATTTAACAACTACATCCAAAATTTCACGTTGATTACTTCACTAGATCTAAGAGTACCCACAAGAGGCGTGTAGTATTTGCGTCCGGCCAAGTGTCCACAAACACGTATAGGTGTGTGTGTGTGTGTGTGTGTGTGTGTGTGTGTGTGTGTGTGTGTGTGTGTGTGTGTGTGTGTGTGTGTTTCTGTGTGTGTGTGTGTGTGTGTGCAAGAAAAATCTTTTGTTTTAGTGCTCATGGTTTTGTAGTATTTTATATTTTCCCAATAGTAATAATTTTAAATATATTAGTGAATTTTATAGTTTATTTTAACAACGTTTTAGTAAATTATATCTAAATAGTTTGCTTATACTTGTTAGTTTTTAATTTATAGAAATGTTTATTTCAATTGTTTCATACGTTGGCGGTTTTAAGTTTTATTTGTTGTTTTTTTTTACTTTTAAGTTGTTTATTATTAACAAAATTTAATTATTTTAAAGACGTTTTCTACAAGCACACGTTTATCTTCTATTTGTAACCTTTTACCTTTATTTTTACAAAAAGCTCAAAAAAATAAAATATTACTGGCGACCACATTACCACCTCGGTAGCACTGACGCAACCTCAAAATGCGAGTCAATCATACTAATCATTATCAACGACGAAAAGCTAATCATACTAAATCACGTTTGTAACTTATAGCGTTACTCTAACCCTCCTATGCTTTTGACTTAATGTGCACTTAACAATTGTAGTGTAATAAACTCTATACACAGAGGTTAACAACTGTAACGTTTCTTACTTTAACCGCCTTTACGATTCATAAAATACCTCCTACGATTCATTTTAAAATCAACTAAATAAAGTTGCCTTTATATTTGTAATTGCTATTTTGGCCCTACTTTACTTTTAGAGAAATAATTTCCATTAGGACTGTTGATTTGCTATAATATTTTATATAATAATTCTATATTGCTCATTTACAAATTTACAAAATGAAAATGTTTGCACAAAATTAAGCCAAAGCTTAGGACCATGTAATTAATGTTATAGACGTACTCAAATATGTTCTATACTGTAGTATAATTACGATTATTGTCACCTTAGAACAGCTCTACATACACAATGGGATATTGGAGGCCATTAAACAATTTACACCAAAGCAAGCACAAATTGTCTAATTTCAAGCCAATACTCACGTATTGCAAGTCTTGTTTGTCAATAAAAGGATAGAAGGACATAGTTAAAAATGAATCCCTTTTGTGAAGTAATTTTGTCTTGTGAAAACGTGTAACGTATGCTGAAGTATTTATTAGAGGATATATTCATTAATTTACCATTGCCCACTCAGAGAATCCTTTAAGGACTTTGATGACTACAGTCTCTCCTGACTAATGGCCAGTTCCATTCTGAGGGTCCGCTCTTTGCAAAAGAACAACTGAGTGTGGATAAAGGTCCGATTGCACTAACTGGCCCGAACCAAAAAGGGAGTACTGAGTGTGGATAAAGGTCCGATTGCACTAACTGGCCCGAACCAAACAGGGGGTACTGAATGTGGATAAAGGTCCGATTGCACTAACTGGGCCGAACCAAACAGGGGGTACTGCGTGTGGATAAAGGTCCGATTGCACTAACTGGGGAGAACCAAACAGGGGGTACTGAGTGTGGATAAAGGTCCGATTGCACTAACTGGCCCGAACCAAACAGGGGGTACTGAGTGTGGATAAAGGTCCGATTGCACTAAATGGCCGGAACCAAACAGGGGGTACTGCGTGTGGATAAAGGTTCGATTGCACTAACTGGCCCGAACCAAACAGGGGTTACTGAGTGTGGATAAAGGTCCGATTGCACTAACTGGCCCGAACCAAACAGGGGGTACTGCGTGTGGATAAAGGTTCGATTGCACTAACTGGCCCGAACCAAACAGGGGGTACTGCGTGTGGATAAAGGTCCGATTGCACTAATTAGCCCGAACCAAACAGGGGGTACTGAGTGTGGATAAAGGTCCGATTGCACTAACTGGCCCGAACCAAACAGGGGGTACTGCGTGTGGATAAAGGTCCGATTGCACTAACTGGCCCGAACCAAACAGGGGGTACTGCGTGTGGATAAAGGTCCGATTGCACTAACTGGCCCGAACCAAACAGGGGGTACTGAGTGTGGATAAAGGTCCGATTGCACTAACTGGCCCGAACCAAACAGGGGGTACTGCGTGTGGATAAAGGTCCGATTGCACTAACTGGCCCGAACCAAACAGGGGGTACTGCGTGTGGATAAAGGTCCGATTGCACTAACTGGCCCGAACCAAACAGGGGGTACTGCGTGTGGATAAAGGTCCGATTGCACTAACTGGCCCGAACCAAACAGGGGGTACTGAGTGTGGATAAAGGTCCGATTGCACTAACTGGCCCGAACCAAACAGGGGGTACTGCGTGTGGATAAAGGTCCGATTGCACTAACTGGGCCGAACCAAACAGGGGGTACTGAGTGTGGATAAAGGTCCGATTGCACTAACTGGGCCGAACCAAACAGGGGGTACTGCGTGTGGATAAAGGTCCGATTGCACTAACTGGGCCGAACCAAACCGGGGGTACTGCGTGTGGATAAAGGTCCGATTGCACTAACTGGCCCGAACCAAACAGGGGGTACTGCGTGTGGATAAAGGTCCGATTGCACTAACTGGGCTGAACCAAACAGGGGGTACTGCGTGTGGATAAAGGTCCGATTGCACTAACTGGGCCGAACCAAACAGGGGGTACTGCGCGTGGATAAAGGTCCGATTGCACTAACTGGCCCGAACCAAACAAGGGTACTGAGTGAGGATAAAGGTCCGATTGCACTAACTGGCCCGAACCAAACAGGGGGTACTGCGTGTGGATAAAGGTCCGATTGCACTAACTGGGCCGAACCAAACAGGGGGTACTGAGTGTGGATAAAGGTCCGATTACACTAACTGGGCCGAACCAAACAGGGGGTACTGCGTGTGGATAAAGGTCCGATTGCACTAACTGGGCCGAACCAAACAAGGGTACTGAGTGTGGATAAAAGTCCGATTGCACTAACTGGCCCGAACCAAACAGGGGGTACTGCGTGTGGATAAAGGTCCAATTGCACTAACTGGGCCGAACCAAACAGGGGGTACTGCGTGTGGATAAAGGTCCGATTGCACTAACTGGCCCGAACCAAACAGGGGGTACTGCGTGTGGATAAAGGTCCGATTGCACTAACTGGCCCGAACCAAACAGGGGGTACTGAGTGTGGATAAAGGTCCGATTGCACTAACTGGCCCGAACCAAACAGGGGGTACTGAGTGTGGATAAAGGTCCGATTGCACTAACTGGGCCGAACCAAACAGGGGGTACTGCGTGTGGATAAAGGTCCGATTGCACTAACTGGCCCGAACCAAACAGGGGGTACTGCGTGTGGATAAAGGTCCGATTGCACTAACTGGGCCGAACCAAACAGGGGGTACTGCGTGTGGATAAAGGTCCGATTGCACTAACTGGGCCGAACCAAACAGGGGGTACTGCGTGTGGATAAAGGTCCGATTGCACTAACTGGGCCGAACCAAACAGGGGGTACTGCGTGTGGATAAAGGTCCGATTGCACTAACTGGGCCGAACCAAACAGGGGGTACTGCGTGTGGATAAAGGTCCGATTGCACTAACTGGCCCGAACCAAACAGGGGGTATTGCGTGTGGATAAAGGTCCCATTGCACTAACTGGCCCGAACCAAACAGGGGGTACTGAGTGTGGATAAAGGTCCGATTGCACTAACTGCCCCGAACCAAGCAGGGGGTACTGAGTGTGGATAAAGGTCTGATTGCACTAACTGGCCCGAACCAAGCAGGGGGTACTGAGTGTGGATAAAGGTCCGATTGCACTAACTGGCCCGAACCAAACAGGGTGTACTGAGTGTGGATAAAGGTCCGATTGCACTAACTGGGCCGAACCAAGCAGGGGGTACTGAGTGTGGATAAAGGTCTGATTGCACTAACTGCCCCGAACCAAGCAGGGGGTACTGAGTGTGGATAAAGGTCCGATTGCACTAACTGCCCCGAACCAAGCAGGGGGTACTGAGTGTGGATAAAGGTCCGATTGCACTAACTGGCCCGAACCAAACAGGGTGTACTGAGTGTGGATAAAGGTCCGATTGCACTAACTGGGCCGAACCAAGCAGGGGGTACTGAGTGTGGATAAAGGTCCGATTGCACTAACTGCCCCGAACCAAGCAGGGGGTACTGAGTGTGGATAAAGGTCCGATTGCACTAACTGGCCCGAACCAAACAGGGTGTACTGAGTGTGGATAAAGGTCTGATTGCACTAACTGCCCCGAACCAAGCAGGGGGTACTGAGTGTGGATAAAGGTCTGATTGCACTAACTGCCCCGAACCAAGCAGGGGGTACTGAGTGTGGATAAAGGTCCGATTGCACTAACTGGCCCGAACCAAACAGGGTGTACTGAGTGTGGATAAAGGTCCGATTGCACTAACTGGGCCGAACCAAGCAGGGGGTACTGAGTGTGGATAAAGGTCCGATTGCACTAACTGCCCCGAACCAAGCAGGGGGTACTGAGTGTGGATAAAGGTCTGATTGCACTAACTGGCCCGAACCAAACAGGGGGTACTGAGTGTGGATAAAGGTCCGATTGCACTAACTGGCCCGAACCAAACAGGGTGTACTGAGTGTGGATAAAGGTCCGATTGCACTAACTGGGCCGAACCAAACAGGGGGTACTGAGTGTGGATAAAGGTCCGATTGCACTAACTGGCCCGAACCAAACAGGGGGTACTGCGTGTGGATAAAGGTCCGATTGCACTAACTGGCCCGAACCAAACAGGGGGTACTGCGTGTGGATAAAGGTCCGATTGCACTAACTGGCCCGAACCAAACAGGGGGTATTGCGTGTGGATAAAGGTCCGATTGCACTAACGGGCCCGAACCAAACAGGGGGTACTGAGTGTGGATAAAGGTCCGATTGCACTAACTGGCCCGAACCAAACAGGGGGTACTGAGTGTGGATAAAGGTCCGATTGCACTAACTGGGCCGAACCAAACAGGGGGTACTGAGTGTGGATAAAGGTCCGATTGCACTAACTGGGCCGAACCAAACAGGGGGTACTGAGTGTGGATAAAGGTCCGATTGCACTAACTGGCCCGAACCAAACAGGGGGTACTGAGTGTGGATAAAGGTCCGATTGCACTAACTGGGCCGAACCAAACAGGGGGTACTGCGTGTGGATAAAGGTCCGATTGCACTAACTGGCCCGAACCAAACAGGGGGTACTGCGTGTGGATAAAGGTCCGATTGCACTAACTGGGCCGAACCAAACAGGGGGTACTGCGTGTGGATAAAGGTCCGATTGCACTAACTGGGCCGAACCAAACAGGGGGTACTGCGTGTGGATAAAGGTCCGATTGCACTAACTGGGCCGAACCAAACAGGGGGTACTGCGTGTGGATAAAGGTCCGATTGCACTAACTGGGCCGAACCAAACAGGGGGTACTGCGTGTGGATAAAGGTCCGATTGCACTAACTGGCCCGAACCAAACAGGGGGTATTGCGTGTGGATAAAGGTCCGATTGCACTAACTGGCCCGAACCAAACAGGGGGTACTGAGTGTGGATAAAGGTCCGATTGCACTAACTGCCCCGAACCAAGCAGGGGGTACTGAGTGTGGATAAAGGTCTGATTGCACTAACTGGCCCGAACCAAGCAGGGGGTACTGAGTGTGGATAAAGGTCCGATTGCACTAACTGGCCCGAACCAAACAGGGTGTACTGAGTGTGGATAAAGGTCCGATTGCACTAACTGGGCCGAACCAAGCAGGGGGTACTGAGTGTGGATAAAGGTCTGATTGCACTAACTGCCCCGAACCAAGCAGGGGGTACTGAGTGTGGATAAAGGTCCGATTGCACTAACTGCCCCGAACCAAGCAGGGGGTACTGAGTGTGGATAAAGGTCCGATTGCACTAACTGGCCCGAACCAAACAGGGTGTACTGAGTGTGGATAAAGGTCCGATTGCACTAACTGGGCCGAACCAAGCAGGGGGTACTGAGTGTGGATAAAGGTCCGATTGCACTAACTGCCCCGAACCAAGCAGGGGGTACTGAGTGTGGATAAAGGTCCGATTGCACTAACTGGCCCGAACCAAACAGGGTGTACTGAGTGTGGATAAAGGTCTGATTGCACTAACTGCCCCGAACCAAGCAGGGGGTACTGAGTGTGGATAAAGGTCTGATTGCACTAACTGCCCCGAACCAAGCAGGGGGTACTGAGTGTGGATAAAGGTCCGATTGCACTAACTGGCCCGAACCAAACAGGGTGTACTGAGTGTGGATAAAGGTCCGATTGCACTAACTGGGCCGAACCAAGCAGGGGGTACTGAGTGTGGATAAAGGTCCGATTGCACTAACTGCCCCGAACCAAGCAGGGGGTACTGAGTGTGGATAAAGGTCTGATTGCACTAACTGGCCCGAACCAAACAGGGGGTACTGAGTGTGGATAAAGGTCCGATTGCACTAACTGGCCCGAACCAAACAGGGTGTACTGAGTGTGGATAAAGGTCCGATTGCACTAACTGGGCCGAACCAAACAGGGGGTACTGAGTGTGGATAAAGGTCCGATTGCACTAACTGGCCCGAACCAAACAGGGGGTACTGCGTGTGGATAAAGGTCCGATTGCACTAACTGGCCCGAACCAAACAGGGGGTACTGCGTGTGGATAAAGGTCCGATTGCACTAACTGGGCCGAACCAAACAGGGGGTATTGCGTGTGGATAAAGGTCCGATTGCACTAACGGGCCCGAACCAAACAGGGGGTACTGAGTGTGGATAAAGGTCCGATTGCACTAACTGGCCCGAACCAAACAGGGGGTACTGAGTGTGGATAAAGGTCCGATTGCACTAACTGGGCCGAACCAAACAGGGGGTACTGAGTGTGGATAAAGGTCCGATTGCACTAACTGGGCCGAACCAAACAGGGGGTACTGAGTGTGGATAAAGGTCCGATTGCACTAACTGGCCCGAACCAAACAGGGGGTACTGAGTGTGGATAAAGGTCCGATTGCACTAACTGGCCCGAACCAAACAGGGGGTACTGAGTGTGGATAAAGGTCCGATTGCACTAACTGGCCCGAACCAAACAGGGGGTACTGCGTGTGGATAAAGGTCCGATTGCACTAACTGGCCCGAACCAAACAGGGGGTACTGCGTGTGGATAAAGGTCCGATTGCACTAACTGGCCCGAACCAAACAGGGGGTACTGAGTGTGGATAAAGGTCCGATTGCACTAACTGGCCCGAACCAAACAGGGGGTACTGCGTGTGGATAAAGGTCCGATTGCACTAACTGGCCCGAACCAAACAGGGGGTACTGCGTGTGGATAAAGGTCCGATTGCACTAACTGGCCCGAACCAAACAGGGGGTACTGAGTGTGGATAAAGGTCCGATTGCACTAACTGGCCCGAACCAAACAGGGGGTACTGAGTGTGGATAAAGGTCCGATTGCACTAACTGGCCCGAACCAAACAGGGGGTACTGCGTGTGGATAAAGGTCCGATTGCACTAACTGGCCCGAACCAAACAGGGGGTACTGAGTGTGGATAAAGGTCCGATTGCACTAACTGGCCCGAACCAAACAGGATGTACTGAGTGTGGATAAAGGTCCGATTGCACTAACTGGCCCGAACCAAACAGGGGGTACTGAGTGTGGATAAAGGTCCGATTGCACTAACTGGCCCGAACCAAACAGGGGGTACTGCGTGTGGATAAAGGTCCGATTGCACTAACTGGCCCGAACCAAACAGGGGGTACTGAGTGTGGATAAAGGTCCGATTGCACTAACTGGCCCGAACCAAACAGGGGGTACTGCGTGTGGATAAAGGTCCGATTGCACTAACTGGCCCGAACCAAACAGGGGGTACTGAGTGTGGATAAAGGCCCGATTGCACTAACTGGGCCGAACCAAACAGGGGGTACTGAGTGTGGATAAAGGCCCGATTGCACTAACTGGGCCGAACCAAACAGGGGGTACTGAGTGTGGATAAAGGCCCGATTGCACTAACTGGGCCGAACCAAACAGGGGGTTTACTGTCGGGACTGAATATCAGGGCGATAGGAAGATTCTAAGTCGGTAACTTTGGACGATAGGATGGAGACTCATCTGTAGGCATTTCATTAAAGCCCTTGATCTCATACATACTAGTATTGACATCAAGCCGTCGTTATGTTATTGACGTAAGTCGGCTGGGATGAACAGCCAAGAGTTTGAGCTTGGACTCGTGGCGTCGAAGGGTCCCTCGATTTAGATAGTCCCCCGCATTCTACTTAACAGTATAGAACCGGTCAAGAACCTTCATGAGGCGCAGTGATCGACTCAATTTAGTTACAAAACCATTTGTATCACATTAGTATCAGAGAAATTGCTACTCTTTTAAAAGCACTTTCGTAACTAAATTAGTTTGTTTGCGTTATTGGTAATATTACATTCCAGTGTGTAGTGAACCAGAAAGTGAGTTCTTATCAGAAGTCTTTGAAGATCGCCTCCAGAAACGAAGAGATATCTTATCACTCATTAAAGGTGGAAAGTTGTTTTACCTAAACTGAAATAGATGGTGCATGGTGTGATGGGGTATAATAAATACACCAAAATAGATTTGTCGCAATACACTTGTCTTTTCGGAAATTCATTTGATGCATTATTTTAAAATGTATTTCCGTTTGTTACAATTTTGGAGAAAATCAAGATTCTAGCTGAAAATATCAGTGGAGATTTCTTACAAATCTCAAATTATAAACAATATTAAAATAGGACGGAATAAAACATACCCATGTAAAATTCCAAAATGTGAAATAAAAATAAATATTCGAAAATGAATTAAGACCATTAGTTAAAACACTAAAAAAGGCAATTTATAATTACGCAACTTGATGCCCTTTACGTATTACAAAGTATATATATTATAAGTATATATATATATATATATATAGATATATATAGTTGTTGTATATACAAAGTATATATATATATATATATATATATATGTGTGTGTGTGTGTGTGTGTGTGTGTGTGTGTGTGTGTGTGTGTGTGTGTGTGTGTGTGTGTGTGTGTGTGTGTGTGTGTGTGAGTGTGTGTGTGTGTGTGTGTGTGTGTGTGTGAGTGTGTGTGTGTGTGTGTGTGTGTGTGTGTGTGTGTGTCTAAGTTATATTTACTCGAGCCCCATTAAAGATATTATAATAATGATTATTTTAAAAGATATTGTCCATCAGTTTTTAGATTGGGTTAGCTCGAATGGTTTCTTTGTTAATGACGTTTCCATATTTAAGTCCATTAATTCTCAGTATACTACTTGCGGCAGGTTCTGATTTCATCTTCAACTCTTTACACCTCATGGTTCCCAGATCAATTGTCTTGCGATTATCAGAAAGAATGAAGAACTATTCTAAACTATTTTTGTATTTCTTCACTACGTTGGTTAGCATAATCCCAGTTATGGGTACTATTACTGCATATCCAGGTATGGAGGGGTGTAACAGATGGACATTGTTTCATGTCTGCGATAAAGAGTGGTTCCTTTTTCTATCAGTGAATCTGCACATGTGATTCCTTAATCAACTCCATAACCTCTACCAGAGGGTTTTATTTCCTTACCAATATCCTCCCTGCCTTCACAATCCGTTTCTATCCCACATGGGCATTTAACATTCTTAGTAGCTGACTGC
>JBAIZL010000005.1:101904623-101914623 GCA_036971475.1 Prosapia bicincta | reverse complement strand
CTGTAATGGATAGTTTTTCATACACGTATATCATTATAATCTGTTTGTAACTATTCTTCCATTGTGACAGTTTTTTAAAAATTTTACAACACTACTTTTAAATTTAGATGCTTTGCAAATAATTGAATCGTGCTACTAACCAGCTGCTACATTTCCCGAACCAGGCAATTATTTAAATATTTAAATTAGGATTTTATTTCTCTCAATTAACTAAACTTAGTAATCTTAATGCTTAGTACGATAAAAATGTTTTGCGGTAATTATTTGTCGTTTAAAGGTTCTAAACCATTTTAGGACTATTGCCGTTTGAAGAAGAGGAAATAATTGTATATATAGAATAGGAATGACGGACTAAAATCTGCTGGCAAATTATATAAAGGATAAACAAAATGTGTAAGTTGTGTGGTAGATCTCCTGTACTATACAAACCCTGTACTCTATAAAAGTATTAAAAAAATGTTACACCCATTTGTAAGTAGAAGGACAAAGGATGGGATGTAATTACGTAACCTAGGCAAGGTTATAATGATCTCGTAGAAATTTGAATAGAGGAACGTTATGCCACCCAGTGTGTAATCTTTCTTACAATTACTCCCAAAAAGGTGTAACTCCTACCCTATTTACAATCATTAAATTTATCGATTATAAATGTAATAAAAACTCTACAGAAACTATGAACGATGTAGATAGTTACTAACTCAATTTCTACAACAGGAGATAATTTTTGCACAAACCGAAAGTACAATTCAAGATAATAGCATCACACCAGAAGCAATTTGCAGCGAAATTACTTATAATTCAAAGCTGGAGGAAAAGAATAAAATCTTGGTTCGGTTAGAAGATAATTGATGAATATAGACGACATCTTTGAAAATATAGACGACACAAAGATGAATGGAATGGAAACTATTTTTGTTACAATCCTAAAAAGCATATATCTTTTATGATTATGAAGCACCAGAAAACAATAACCGCCCGTATTTTCGACCCCTTTCACGTTCTATAAACAAATCGGTACTCAGTTACCTAATATTCGTGATAGAAATAGGCATCAAAAACATTGCTCAGGATATTTTCAGAAGTTTTAGCTACAGAGTTACTGAAAATTGCTGAAAAGAAATCGTACATTGTAAAAACAATTTTGTTGAAAAAATGACAATGGATTTAGGAGAAAATAAAACAAACAAAATAATAGTTGAGCAACAAAGTTTAATTGAAGAGACAACTGTTCTAGTAAACCAGTAAAATATATTTAGACTATTCCTAACTCATATTTTTTTCAAAATTTAAATGTCAAAAAATTACTACCTTATAAAATCACAATTGTAATATCATGAATATACAATATAAGGAGCACAGCGGTACAACATATTACAATAAAAATATTGTAAACATTACCAATACCACAAAAATAATCAAAAATAATTTATATTACAAGTTACCCAAGATTAAAGTTGCTTAATGTAATCATCTTGAATTCATTGGTTAAACTATAATTAAAAGATACTTAACTAAGTAAATACGTAATGGCTTAATTGCTGAGGCGTTTTAAAACATTCGTTCCTTTTACGAAGCTAAAAAAAGAATGTTTTGAAATGCGTCAGAAAGTAAGACATTACGTATTTACTTAGTTAAGTATCTTTTAATTATACCTAAGATTAGTTTGTCAGTCTAGTTTATAACTTATTGCTATCTAGATAGTAAATTTGTGATAAGACTCTCTGGTAGTAATGCCATGGTCATCGAAATGTACATTAAGTTTAGTCTTAGGTAACCTGTAATATAAGTTATTTTTTATAATTTGTATGGTATTGGGGCTGTTTCCAATATTTTAATTGTAATATCAGGTATGTTAATATATCTTTAAAATAAATTGTTTATATTAACAATAAACAATAATAACCTAAAAATATAATTACAGAAGAAGATAAAAAAATTTGTAAAAACATGTCACTCTAACACTCAACAAATTAAAAAGTTCGCCAATTTTTTATACTGCACTTTAATCACTAGAGCTTAATTATAGCAACAAAAATTATATTCTATTGAAGACCTTTAGATAACCAGAAGTAAATACTCAATTTACCTACACATTATTCCAGATAAATATATCCTAATGGTTTCTTTGCCAATGTTGTTACGGTTTATGAAACACATCATCGCAGCATATTTCATTTGATTATGATAGGAAATATAACGACGAGATTCTTGATGTAGTTTTTTCCTCGGAGCTTGAGACGATCTAATAGTTTGTCTATTATTGCTAACGAGAGACTAAATAATTGCGAATATAGGGTATAAAGTAGGCGCATAACATGTATTGGTAAATGATATAGAATAGATCAAGCAGTCATTGTGGAGAATCGCATGCCTGAAGTATCCTAATTCTTTTAACAACATGTTAACGAACGTTTCAAAAGTGGTTTCTTGTCCGCCCTTTAGAATCCTCAGTCGAATGTCTTCAAATTTAGCTGAGTGATCAAGATTATTTCTGAGAACTAGATACAATATTTTTCTCTTTTTCTGAATAACAACACAAATACTATCTGAAGGTTTTTATTAAAACCGTAGACACCTCCACAACAAGGTACTTTTGCCTCTAATTTCCTCAGACAAAAAAACGCTTACTGTAGTTGTGATATCAAAATTTCTAAGTACTTTTTACTACGTTTTGTTGTTTGGATTTAGTAAATAAATTAAACAACATTTCCTATAAATATTTTATCTACAAAAATACATTTTTAAAATTCAGTGATAATAATAAATAATAATAATGAAATAAAATTACTTTTAAATTTAATAGTACGTAGCATATCCATATGCTTTACCATAAGGATACGGCGAGCTATAAGCGTAGGAAGGATATGGAGCGTAAGCGATGGGAGACTTGACTACAGCGGCTGGGTATGAGGGTAACGGTGCAGCTGGGGTAAGTACGTACGGTGACTTCGACAGTTTGTAAGTGTTAGCGTAGGATGTTGCGTACGGTAGGGACGCCACTGCCTTCACTAACGGTGGAGAGTAGCTGTAGACAGGTGCTGCAACGGGCGCTGCCAGGTAGGCCGGGTCTGCTAGAGGATAGCTGGCCGACACGGCAGCTAGGAGGGTGGAAATAATCGTCTGCAAATAAAAAAAAAGTTTTGAATGAGAACAACAATACACTCAAATTTTTCTCAAAACGAAAGTATGTTCCTTCAAAAGAATTTTCTCCGTAAAATAGTTTAGTCATGATGAGCTATGGACGAATCAGTTGGTCTACTTACCACAATAAAACATAAGCATTAAAATTACTTTAAAGTCACTACTTACGGATAAATTATTTAACAACTGCCTATTCGGAGAAAACCTTAAGGGCAGTTGGTAAGGTGATGGCTGCTGGCTGCAGTCTGTCTTCCTAAGTCCAAGCCTCATTTTGAGAATACGGTCCTTAAGAAAGGACAGCCAAATGTGGCTAAAGACCTATTGAACTATTGGAACATAACCTATTAGAGGGATAATCTGACATGACTGAAATCCAGGTCGTTAGGACGGCACTACGTTGGAAATTCTGGAAGAGCGTGGGATGTTTATTAGGGGGAGCCTCGAAACATCCCACAGGTGGACAGGTACCCAGTCTAACCATTACAGCCCTTGAACTCTTGCATATAGGTACCAAGGGTTTTGGTAACAATCCCATCTATATTAGTGACGGAAGTAACCTGGGTTAAGCAGTCAACAGTTTCTGGTTGGATTTATGGGGGCTAACGCTTCGAAATAGTTAGTCCTCTGCACATTAGAGCTGGTATGATCAAGGACCAGATAGGTTCAGAATGTGGCAATTCAGAAATTATTTACATTTTTTTAAAGTACTTTTAAAACTCAATCAAGGTCACCTGCTTTATGTTAAGATTAATATCTCACCCCATTGTATAGGGAGGAGAGGAAGTGAGCGATTATCAAAAGTCATTGGAAATCGCTTCCCCAAACGAATGGGTGATAACTCCCTGCCTCAGTAGGTGGAAAATTCTTTGCAATTAAACTGAAATAATAATTAAACTCTTGGATGATGTAATGAGTTAAAATACATAGAAGTACACTAAATGAACTTAAACTTCTCGTAACTTGATTTTTTTAAACGAATTTATCCAAATTGTATCCCCTTGCAAACATTTTAGACAAAACTAAGATTTTACTTGAAAACATTAGTAAACATATCTCACTGAATAACATAAAATTTCAAATTCAAAATAATAATAGTAATAGGAGAAAATAAAATTATGCCTATGTGCAATTGCAAATTCTAAAATTTAACTCTTCAATTAAAAACAGTTTGTTAATTAAGACAACAAGTAAAATAAAAAAATAAATACAAAACTACGCAGTATATAGAATTACGCGACATGACGAACAAATATTTCCAAGAAGTAAGGGATGTTTGAAAGAAAATCAGTTGTTTTTCTGAAACCAAGAAATGGAAATTATTGGAAAAATGATGTTTTTCAAAACTCTATTGTACGGACGTAAGCTGTGAATAAATAGGGGGGAAAAGTGGTGACGTAATGGAAATGATAATGAGAAAGTATTACTTGGACCTAAAGGAAAGATCAAAGGTCTTCTTCAAAGCGACAAATTCGTAGGAAAGTGGTCGACAAATTGGCACTTTTAAAAGAAATTTATCCTTTTCCCAAACAAAACATTTACTCCTTTCAAAGCTAAATTTATTCCACGTGTAATCTACACACAAAAATGTTCTTGAAACATTTATGAGACAAGTTATTTAAAAACGAAACAATAGTTAGGTCTTAAAACTTGAATCCTCCAGAGAGTGATAGAAAATAACACGAAACACAAAGCCGTAAAATATTGTTTTAATTGATTAAAATAATTAAATAAATACATTTTTGTGGAGCAATAATATATTGTTAGGTAAATGTCATGAATTTGCACATAAAAGACCCTTAAATCACATTTTTTTATAGCGATGAAATAAATATTAGAATAAATTTTACATTGTTCACATATTACCCCCAAATAAAACATTTAAACACCATTATGTTAACAAATGTAATAAAACAAGAACTGAAGGTTCCTCTAAGTATGTGGTTTTTACAACTTTTAGTGCAAATCCTATAATCTATTTCGTTTATTTAGAATAAGGTACCAAATCATAAAATCATCAATTTAGTAATGATGAATCCTTTATAAGTTTATTAATATTAACCAGTAACAATGAAAAAACATTTTGTTGGCGTCTAAGTTAATTCTTTTACGTACTACCATTTATTTGATATTATTTTCTTCAATTTATTTTTTCCTTGGGTTCCCAACTTTCATTTCCCTTTTAAATTTTATAGCATTTTTTATACCTTTATAGTCATTTTTACATTCATGTCTTGAGTGAATAATCGATTTTTCATAAACGAAAAACTTTGGCTAACAATACAAAAAATTATTTAGTTGTTTTGATAGTTGTACATGAGAATAACAAATTTTCCCTTAATATTCGTGCTATAAAACATGCTTTAAAAACGAGTTCATTTTATTTATAGGAAGAAATTTTAAATTATATTAAGTCTAATAATGTCTAATGATATCAAAAGAGATTGTAGTTTGCCTACTAAAATTTAAGATTACAAAACATCACAAAGTATAAAAAGGTACATACAAATTAGCGCTAATTCTATTCAGCTTAAATTTATTTAATTATTATTAAAAACATTTTTTCTCCCATATTTAGAAAAACTAAAAATATTTATTCTATATTTTAAGAGCAAACTAAATTATGTTTTATAGTTCTATAAAAACCTAATTGTATTAAAAATAAGAAAAAAAGAACTTATTAGTAATATGTATATATATATATATATATATATATATATATATATATATATATATTTATATATAAATATATATATATATATATATATATATATATATATAGTTTAAAACAACTATATATTTCCATTTATCAAAGTTAGATATATTACAATATGTGTTTATTGGTGTACATTTTAAAAATTTGATTAAAATGTACAACACTGTGTGTTGTAGTAGCAGTACAAGCTTAATTAAGCTGATATTTTCACAGCATTTAGTAAGACTTAATATTAGCTTAGTTAGTGAGAAACATACACAACGTTAAAAATTAAATTAGTTTACTCTAAATATCACTACATAATAGTTTATTAAGACTAACGCCCTAGTTTATTAAAACAAACAGTCTAGTTTCGACGACGATAACTCCTTCATTAGTTAATAGTAGCGAAGCACTGATGAACATGACATCGTAGAAACTAGTCTGCTTGTTTTAATAAATAGTTTGTAGTTAGATTTAGAGTAAACTAATTGAGTTTTAATGTTGTTATTTAGTAAGACGTTGTATTATGATGTATTAATCGATTGTTTCTTCCAGCGCACGTTTGTAGAAGTTTAAAATTTGGAAGTAATGCGAGCAGACTTAGCACGTGCAATAAAATCCACGTTTACAAAACGGTGGGGGTAAAGGACGTGACTATCATGGCAGCACACGTGCGGCGCGTCTTTAGCGAAGGACAGACAAGTTAACTAAAACGAGACTTACTGGAAGTGAATCGATTCAATCCCCAACATCTCGAAATAACTCTTCCATTCTTTTATTATTTCTCTAGGCCTACTAAAGTGAGATAGAAGAACGCCCAGTGGACTGTGGTAAACTAAATTAAAAATTGTAAGTAATATTTTCTAATTAAACATATTATTTTTGTGTCAAAATACTTATTTGATAGATACATTCAAAACATATTACATTATATAAAATACATCGCAGTAAGCTAAAATTTATAGAACCTCAAGTAAAAAGTGTTTTTCGTTCATATTTCTTGTAAATATAAATTATCAAATTCGTTACCATTTTGGTTTCTTTTAGGACCCTCAGTACTAAATATTTCATGTCATGGAAAATTTTGTATAACTACTTTTCCCATGGGACAATTTAGAGTTTTAACTAACAAGTAATACATGAACCAATATTGACATAACTTAGTGACTAATAGGATTTTACTTTTTACTTCAAGAAAATAAAATTACTAAAGTTTTATTGTACAAAATTTAGAAAATAAATCTACATATTTTAAATTTATAACTTCACTTTTTATGTACTTTACTTTAAAAAAAAATACAATCTACTTATTAAAACTTGGAAAAAGTACACACCTTGTTTTAGAACCTGTTTAAACTTAAAACTCGATAAAATAAATGTATACTAATTATGTCTAAGCACATACAATTAAATAAATACTTTTCCTTCGTATTTGTTATACTTTTTGCTCCTTCACTATCTCCTTTCGAAAAATAATTCATCAAGCTCGATATTTATTCAAATAAAAATTATATGTTCAACATAATTTGAACATTCTTCACAATTTGCCTAATATCATAATTTATTCAGTAGTTTTAAAGATGACACCTTAAAAACGTGTCTGCTAAAAATAAAACTGAAAAAGCATTACTAAAGCCAATTTTATCTATAACTTGAACACCCCTGTTAGTAAGTATTAAACACTTAACACCGATAAGCCACTTACCACCAGCACAAACATGTTGAAGTTTGACAGATGGCAGGTACTGAATGTTATGGCTGTCGACTCACTCAGTATATATAGGAGATTACTGAGTGGTCAATAGCAACGGAGGCCAAGGTATTTTTCCACGCCTCTGCTTTTATGTGCGCATCCTACCAATTATTTCTAGGTTAAACAGTTGTATGATACATTATTTCGACTAATATTAAAATTGTGTTAAATGGCTAATCTTTGATTATTTAATCTGTCAAAATGTTTATATTCTATTTACTGTTACACACACACACACTTATATATATATATATATATATATATATATATATATATATAAGGATCCTACAAAGAAATACCAAAATGAAATAAAAAATTTAATAAAATCTTCTTATAAATTATTTAATAAAAATAATGTTAGTAATTATATGAACGATAATCCAAAAATTCCAATAATGAATGGACTTATTAAATTACACAAAATTGAGAAACCAATTAGACCATTAGTAAATTTTATAAATGCCCCTTCTTATAAAATACCTAAAATCATAACATCTATTCTTAAAGATAAAATGAAACTAAATAATAATCATACCATAAGTAATTCGATTAACCTTATTAAAAAATTAAAAATAATTAATATTGATAATAAAAAAAATTAATATCATTAGATATAAAAAATATGTACACAAATATTCCTATAAAAGAGACTCTCAATATTATAAAATCTAGATTAGAACAAAATGAAAAAGATAGAAAATTAATATTAGAAATTATAAATACATTAAAAATAATATTAAACCAAAATTATTTTTCATATAATAATAAAATTTACAAACAGGAAGATGGTCTAACCATGGGTACTCCCTTATCAAATATAATATCTGAAATATTTTTACAATATATAGATGATAAAATAAATAAAATTTTACAGACATTTGATAAAAACAGGTATTGGTTTAGATATGTAGATGATGGTTTATATGTATCTAATAATAATGGTATAAACTTAATAACTATTTTAGATAAAATAAATGAGATAAATAAAAATATTAATTTTACTTATAAAATGGAGAAAAATAATACGATCAACTTTCTAGATATAACAAATATTAGACATAATAATGAATTTGAATTTAACATATATCGTAAACCGACACAAACTAACCACGTTATACCTAATAATTGTAACCATCCGTATAATCAAAAAATGGCTGCATTATACAATTTATTATATAGATTACATAAAATACCTATGAATAATGAGAACAAAATAAGAGAGAAAAACATTATCTATCAAATTGCAATTGAGAATGGCTATAAAAAGAAAACTGTTGATAAACTTAATTATAATATTTTAAAGAAACAAAATATTAATCTAATTTACAAAAATAATGATGAAAATGTCATATGGACTTCATTTACATTTTTTGGTAATGAAATAAAAAAATATCACAAAATTGTTTAAATGTAGCAACATAAAATTCACATAATACTAATAATAAATTAATAAATATAATGAATAATAATAATATTATAATATGCATGAAAAAAACGATGTATATAAACTAGAATGTGGTTATTGTAATAAAGTTTATATAGGACAAACTAAGAAAAAACTAAAGATAGATATAAAGAGCATTTTAATGCATATAAAAAGCCAGAAATTTATAAATCAAATTTTGCTAGTCATTGTATTAATAATAATTACATATTTCCTAATATAGATAATATGATACTTCTAAAAGAAATTAACATAGGCCTGAGAATGAATATGTATGAAGCTTTAGAAATACATAAATATAATACTAATAATGAGTTTATAAATGAGCAAATACAAGTAAAATCTAAATTTGATAATATATTCAGTGTTTGTAATGGTAGGGCAGCAAAATAAATTTTTAACAACATTGTAATTGATCTGGCTAGCTATTTATTTGATTTAATTTGCACATATGTTAATTTTAATTGTTTAATATTCCTGATGATGTTGGTACTGTTAGCCAACGAAAAGCTTTGAATTGTAAATTCAAATTATAATTCTTGTATTTGTATTTTGACTTAGTTCTTTATTAATACACAAGAATACATATTGCGAAATTTATATATATATGTGTGTGTGTGTGTGTGTGTGTGTGTGTGTCAACTGTTAATTACGTGCTCCCATTTTCCAGCTCATTTTGAGACGAAATTATTAGTTCTCGGAAGTTGACTCGCAAATATAACAAGTAAAATTCTGGTAAGTAGATTAAAGTGAAGTGATACGTAAATACGAAAAAAAGTGTTTCAAAGTTGAGTGTTTAATAACTGTGTGTGTGTGTGTGTGTGTTTTCTGTATACATATCAATGTATATACATGTATGAAGGGTAGTTGTGTGTATGGGGGTGGTGTAATTTTTCTTTTATTTTTGTGATTGAATAATATTTATTCTTTGTAATTTTCAAGTCCTGATTTGATTTTTATCCAACAC
>JBAIZL010000005.1:101872123-101899623 GCA_036971475.1 Prosapia bicincta | reverse complement strand
TGTTTTACAGGAACTGTTATATAAAATTATATGTTATCAGTCATAATTTAATTTTTGTGAGTATTTTAATAATAATTAAAAATATACCATGGATTTCACCTGTCTGCAATTAGGTTTCCTTATGTAAATTTAAAAACTTGAGTTGCGTTTCTGGTGCAATATAATGTGATTTAATAACTTTCTTCTATCTCCTTGAACTTATAACTAGTTACTATCTTCGTGTAGTGAGGTAATCTTTACATTTCCTGCTATTTGAAAATACTTCTCTTTTAGAGCAAAATCCTTAAGTAGGTTTTGGTTTTTGAATACTTGTTTACTGTGTTTCTTCCACAGTGTTATTCAACAAGTTTCTAAGTTACACATGACAAGTAACGTTAGAGTTTCTTGGTAATTTACAGAGAACTAAACCAAATTTGTTATATTATAATAAATAATTAATATAATTAAATATAATATTATTCATAATTGTATATTAATAAACTAAAATATGGATTCTATTCAATGATAATTGCAACTTAGTAACAGAGTGCATCATTAGACAGGACCATGGTTACCATCTCTTAACACCCTTCTAACTAGAAGCTTTCGATTAAAAATCCTATTAATCCATTAGCTTACCTTGCTTACTGTAACTCATTTACTTCAACCCTGTGTACTTAATTCTATTTATCATCACATACAGATCATAATCAAATAACTGTTATAGCCTAATGTACAGTTTCTTCTATTTTACTATCAATATTTAAAAATCAGTATAAAATCCCTACAGTAAATTTGACCAATTTATTAGTTTATTTTTCTCCACCAAAATGCTCCCAATTATGTAATTCAATACAAATAAGTCTTTAATAAATCCTTTCTTGAAAAGAAAATTTTAAGTTCCTTTAATGTAGCACATTATTCCAAAACTTGAACAAATTATTTAAAGTTTCAACAATTTTAGTTGACATGTTTAGGATTTTAGTTTTATTGGATTTTTAAACATAGAGGTTACATAAGTTCTTGGATCCTAGTTTATATTCTTACCAAATATTTGCAAAACATTTTCTATCTGGTTGGTATTTAAAGCTATAAAGTAACTGTATAGCCGATTTTAGTATTTAAAATTTACATTATTTTTTAAATGTTTAGGGGAAACAATTACCACTTCATTTTCAATACAAGAAAAAACAATAGTTACACACACACATATATATATATATATATATATATATATATATATATTTATATATATTGTGTAAGATAATTGTAATATCTAGAGCCCAGTAATGCAATATATTACAATAAAAATATTTGAAGAACTGCGATACCTCAAAAAAAATCAAAACTAACTGAAAATACAAGTTATCTAAGATTAAACCCTTATATTCATTTCGATGACCATGTCATCATTATCAGAGGGTCTTATTCTACAAAAATACTACATTCCCATTTCTATCGCAAAGAGTATACTGATATCTCTTACATGTAAGAAAAAAAATCTATTATAATACTTCACTCCTTTCAGCCTTACTAGGGAAAATTCTCATTTCCACCTTAATCCTACCTAATTCCTCTTAACTTCAACACCTCTATTCCTTCAAGGGTATATTCGGATAGACATCTCTCTCTCTCTCTCTCTCTCTCCCTCCCCCCTCTCTTCTTTCTTCTTTCTCTATGACCCCGATAGACTGTATGTAACACAGGGATGAAATCCTGTATAGCATACACATTACATTCATCTCTATTTCCCAAAGGAGGCAATCACATTACCATACCGTAATCCTACTAAACATTCAACATCCTCATTCTTTTACCGTGACATGCGGAACAAATTCAATATGTAGTGCATTTTGATTTGTAAATGTAATTATTTATTAAGAGTAATGAAATATTTTATTTTAATTATGTTAAACGTATTGTTTATGTGTGTTATAAACTGTAAATTATAGATTAATATTAGATTAATAATTTTTGGGTCTTGAAAAGGATTTTCTGATAGAAAATAGAGCTGTACAGTGTATTTGTAAAAGCATGAATTGGTCTGTGATCTGTCATTAACCTTAAGCACATTCAAAATGAAAATTATTTAAAGTAATTATTTAAAACTAATCAATTTTTGCGACCTCTTACATAAGTCTCCCAAACGTATTCAGGAAAATAATTAGAATGTCATTCATTGTCCACGACAAAAATTGTTGCTCAATTATTTGCTTAAGTAGACGTGAGAAGAAGAAAAAATATAAACGGTAAGATGTTGTAACAAAATAATATTGTATTAGGCTAAAACGAAATGTAGAGCAAGAACAGAGAAATTGCTTTTCTCTTATTGGTTCCCTTTAGATATACTCAGGAAATTATTGAGTAATGCCTGGTGAAATTTTATTTGATTATTTTTAGTGAAATAACAATTATTTTTTTAAATACAGAAATATATTGTATATAAACTGTAAAGAAATAAACTGTTTCTATAAATAATTAAAATAATTATATTTTCTAAAGTACAGGAATATAGGCTACACGTTCTGCAAAATATTATGAAAAATGGAAAACTTCAATTGAGCAGACTTAACGACATGACGTCATTGAAAATCTAACTCTCAGATTAAATTAAAAATGACACGTTTTAAACATTAAATAAAAACAAGCTCTATTTTGAAGTGTATATTATTAATAATGAAGCTCAGTGTAAAGTGAATTTTATGAGGTCTCCAGTGTCACAATCATCGATCATTGTAGATATATAGTATCCACATTTATACAACCCGTAATACAACTATACATTTTGAAGTAATAAGTTGAGAAATAAGCTTTTTGAATGTTCATAGCTGTCTAATGGTGGTGATCAGGTAAATGCCAACACACATGGTTGAAGTTTGGCAACAGTGCGTCTACTACCGCGTGTTACGTCATTGCGGGACACTGTACACCTACGTGAGTGCAATTGACAAGTGAAGACCTCACGTAATGCAGGGAGTCGGCTACGTTATGTCATTGTGTGATAATGTATGTGTCAGTTGGGACTTGCGCAGGTATTAGCTTAGATCCGTATTGCTAATTGCTATAGGTCCTACTTATATTTTGTTTGATTATTGCATAGATTTAGAATTTTGTTAAAAGTTAAAGACATTATTTAAATATTGGAACTTTATTTTACATATCAAATAGAAATTATATTGGTGGTCATTAACGTTTTAAAGTTATTACATTTTATTACAACCAAAACTAACAAAAGATTTGACAAATTTTATCATATTCGGAAAACATATTTATTTACATAAAAATAGATCTTTTTGAAACTTTTGTTTTTTTTAACAACGTTGTGATACTCGACGAAAATGTCACTTTTTTCTTAATATTGATCCACGCTTTATACGACATTTGGTAGAATACGAGTAGCTTATGTAGCACGAAGGTCTCTCTACAATAAAACTTAAAATGTCGATTTAAAAAAAATAAACAAGAATATTTGGCTTTTATGACAATAAAAATGAACCAATAGTTATTTCTATTGAAATAATAACCTAGAGGTAGTAGTTATAAATAATAATATTAACCTATAAAGAAAATTGCTTTGTTTTATTACGCTATTTAAAAGGAAATCCTACGCATATAAATTTAGGTTAAATAATTTCTCCTAACGAAAGATTACCTTTATTAGCAAAATTGAAGTTTTATTATTATATAAGGTTCTGTTAGGCATCTACAAGCTCCAAAATAAACAGTACTCCAACCGTTGTAAGACTTTATTTTATCTACATACTTTTACAAAGCACACAAGAAAAATGAAGATAAATCAGTTAGACCGGGTGTTAACATGTTTTATGTGACCTTCGTTGAATTTGTGGCAACACTTGTACCGTTCGTGCATCATTTTTGTGGAGGGATTGTTTCTTGCTCGTTATAAACATGATTTACCTGTAGGTGGTGGTTGGTGGGTTATCACGGAAAACCTTGTCCTTCTTCATTCCCCAGACGTAGGCGGCAACAATAATCTTACTGTACTTCACTTTACTTTAGCCAACACCCGTCCTTGGCTTTTCGTCCATTCGACGCCGCCCCTCCCAGTAACGGCTAGCGGGGTCTTCAAGGTAGACGGAGAAATCTGCGCAGGACTTGAGGTGTTCGGAGTTCATTGTGCCATGTAAGCAGAGAGGGCAGGTGGGGTCATCTGCTAGGCCGATGCGGTGCAGGTGCTCTTGCAGGTAGTCATGGCCAGTGAGTATACAGAAACTGGCGACCTTAAATTACTGGGAAGCGGTCCCAGAGGTTAAAACATCCCATTTTTTGTTTTTTGCCAGATTTGCCATGTCGTTTAAGGTATAGGTGTTGATTACGCCATCTATGTTTTTTTTTGGCAGTGTTGAGTGAGATGGAGATTGCTGACTGATGTGCTTCCGCTCCTTTTTTTGCCAGTTCGTCAGCCATTTCGTTTTCTATTATGCCTAGATGACTAGGAATCCATTGGAGTTTGACCTTCCATCCTTTTGTTATGAGCCTCTCAATTGCCTGGCGGCAGCTGATAGTTCTTAGGCAGTCAGTGGATGCTTTTGAGGCAAGGGCCAGTATGGCTGCTTGTGAGTCTATAAAAAACACTGCATTTGCTGGTGGAACGCATGATTGTAGTAGCGCAGTTGCGGCTTCTTGGACAGCGCTGATTTCTCCATCAAAGTTTGTGGTGTTTGTACCGACAGCGGAGAAGCCCTCAAACTCCCTACAGAACCATCCTGCTCCTGTTCTTTTGAGTGTTGGGTTGTACGAGCCATCCGTGAATATATGAAACCACTTGCTATGAGGTAATTGCGTGGCAATGGTTTCCAGGGCATGTGCTTTTAGTGTCTGTGGGGTGGAGTCTGCCTTTTTACCAGTAAAATCGCTTAGGGTTGTACAAATATGGGGTAGGTGAGTCACCATGGGAACGTAGTTACATAGCGGCTGCGGTTGAGACTGCGGAAGCTTGTATTTGTCCTTTATGGATCGCATGTGGCATAGGGGAGATATTTGAGTTTTGAGCCGCTGGGAGGCCGGTTTGTAGCTATTCCAGAAATAGCCATCCACTCTCCTAGCTCTTTCCCAAAATTTGAGAACTCTTTTGTTCTGTCTAGCCTCTAGTGGTTCGATTCCAGCCTGGAGCTGCATGGCTGTTACTGGAGTCGATTTTACACCTCCAGTAATTGTTCCCAGTGCATTATTCTGGATGGTCAACAATAACAGAAAATAATAGCTAATCGAGAAGGCTGTACTGTTCAGTACTGCTTTTTTTGGCATATACGGTTTATATATATATATATATATATATATATATATATATATATATATATTATATATTATATATATATATATATATATATATATATATATATATTATATTATATTATATATATATATATATATATATATATATATATATATATATATATATATATATATATATATATATATATCGCAATATGTATTCTTGTGTATTAATAAAGAACTAAGTCAAAATGCAAATACAAGAATTGTAAATTCAATTATAATTCTTGTATTTGTATTTTGACTTAGTTCTTTATATATATATATATATATATATATATATATATATATATATAAACAAGAAAATATATATGTATATATATATATATGAAAAAAAGAATATATATATATGTTTCCTTTTGTTCTTTATTAATACACAAGAAAACATATTGCGATATATATATATATATATATATATATATATATATATATATATATATATATATATAGCTGTATTTTTGAGGGATCATCTATATTAAAACGAAACTAATGCCTGGTGTTGTAAAAGGTTTTCAGGAACACAACAATTTGGATCGGTCCCCAAATAATTACAAATTATAAAAATAAAACACGTACATATTTTTAACACACACAAAACTCTACAAGATCAAGATATCCTTATTAAAAAAAACTAAAATTTATTACAATACAATATAACTATGCTACAACAGATTTACAGACTATCATCATAAGATAGACGTGGTTTTCTAAAATGTTCATTAATGCACGAGATGTACAGTTCTTACATGAAATGACATAGGTCAGTCTTTGTGTATATGCAATGAACTAAATATGCCTAAATAGAGGCCACTTCACTTTTCAACAACTTACCTTATGCTTCCAAGTTTTTTAATGTTTTACAACCCAATTTATCCTTCTAGTGTACTTAGTAGCTATATTATAATATGGCACAACATTGCGCTACGCTTTATAAAATTATTTATTTTATAATATTTGTACTGATTCCCGGTGACATTACGAAGCCTGCAAACATTTATTTTTTATGTGCGAACCAAGATAGAAATTAAGTTCGCATTTAAAAGGTTTTTTGCACTTAATAGTGAACACTCATTGTTTTTACTATGATTAGGAAATATCGAGTTATTAAACGGTGAACTATTCTAAATAATAGAATATTCTAAATAAATTGAATTAAAAGGTGAACTATTCTAAATAATAAAATATACTAAATATATTAGTTTATGTCAGCTTAACGTGAAACTCATAAAAAAATTTATAATTTCATAATAGCTACAAGAAAGGATTGTTAATATAAGTAGGATTAACTAAGTGGCATAAATGCTCATGGTAAAGGATATAGGAGAGATATTGTGGCATCGTCTATGCAATATTAAGGTTCTGAATTAGATCTACCCTTAATCGGAAGATGTCCTTACCAGTTACACCCTCTTTTAACAAGAGTAACGGGTGGTAAATGGAATTATTCAAGAATTAAGACACGAGAGAATTATCCTTTAGTACTACGAATAGGGACAAATGTTGGTATCGCGTTGGTAGGGGAGTTTACCTGAATTAGATTTTATTCCGATCAAGGTGTCTAAACAATGATCAATGAATTCGGTCAACTATGGTGAACTTTATTAAACCAATAATAAAACCTCAGAAAATAAAATATATAAAATATTTATTAAATACAATATCACCTTACATACATAAATAATACACAAAACCCTCTAGCTACATATATTGGTACTCTAACCTGGTACGTTTCGGTTAACAAGTAACCATCCTTAGAGGTATGACACAGCATACTCGATGTGACCGAAATGTACATCCGGTTAGAATAAAAATATTTGTTGCTAGAGGTTTTGTATGTTATTTATTATTGTAAAACCACAGTAATTTATTCCACATAATTAGTAGTGCAATTCATAATTAATATTAAAATATTAAAAATATCAGAAATAAACTTATATTTCTCTGTACGTGATTTTACCTATGAAGATATTAACATAGTTACCGAAATGTACGAGGTGATATTTTATTCAATAACTATTTTAAATAGAAAATATGGGGAAGTGATGCCATTGCGTAGAGAAGGGCGCTTATCTGATATAGTTCTCCCATGAAGGGTAAGGAGAGGAGTCCACACGTCATAAGGGGAAACTTTATGTCAAGTGTAATGTGTTTATTACTATGTAAACATAGTGTATATTACATGTATGTAGTAATTACAATTAGTATAAATATGTATATACAAATGTCAGAATAACAATATTAAGTGGCCAAATAGAAAGCGAATTTCCTGGCGATTCTCTATTTTTCTTTCTATGTATAGTGTTGGACTATTATTTTTGTTTGTTACTATTTATTGGCTTCCATTTTTCGACGCTTCCATTGTGATATAGTTTCTTTTCGCTTTCCTTTCCCGTTGGCCGTTTGTGAAGCAAGGTTCGGTACCGTTAATCCAGTTTTTTTGTGTTTATTTTATTCCTTATTAATTTTTAATTCTTGATCATCATTTATATTGTGTGGTAACAATTGCTCCATTTTAAGGTTGTACGATGGAGGTTTCGACGACAACCAGATGGAAAAAAAAAGAAAAATGCATATACGTCTTTGAGTAGTACACTTCTAGTTATGGGAAAGTTGTCTCAGTGCTAAAAGCACTAGATTTTGAACACGAAGAAATTCAGTTCCAATTCGGTTCTACAAACGTTTTAGACCTAGACCTCCATTTTTTTATAATTTAATTATTGAATAAATATTTGAAAAAACTGTTTTAACATTGATTGTCATACACTGCAGGATAAAAAATGTTTTTTAACGTTATTGGATGAATAAAAACGTATTTTATTAACGATTAACTTTGAACCAGATTTATATCAGGGGATTGTTAACTAATAAGTGCAGGGGGAGGAATTTAATAAGTACAGTTACATATAAATAAGTAAAAATAAGTGCTTACACTAAAAATATGAAATAATAACCTTTTCAAGAATAAACCTTCTAGCAATGGAACTCCTTCACTGAAACTCCTACTTTTTTACCCGATTGTGAGTCATTTTAAATAACCTGTGAGTTACTTAACTCTAAATAGGTTTCATAAAATAAATGTAAAATTACACTACAGACATTTATTTGCTGCATCATTTCCGCTTATTGTTTACTTGTTTACGGTTTCTGTTTGGTAACGGAGCAAAAGTAGTTATTTATACATTCTGTCAACTACAGACAGTAGTGAAGTGTGTTGCCCGGTGCTTATAGGGAAACATGTGTGCTGTAGAGAGGAATCTATATATAGCATATTAACAAGCTCCCCCCCCCCCCATTATACCAATTTAACCATGATCTAAAACTATTATTTAACATTACCAGTGGGTTTAAGAAACACAAATAAATGTTGTTCTGAGTTAAATGATTGAAAAAATATATAAAATTAATCAATATCAATAAGAATAAAAACCATTTCCAATAACACAAACTTTAAAGTTATCAACTTAAATTATAAATTTCTTTTTATAAAAATCTAAAAACTAATTACTATGATAATTTTATTAAAATAACTGCTTCTTTTCAAAATACATTTGACTTGTGATTACTACATTGGGTAGTTTGATTATTATATGGAGCAAATTTAGTGTGCAACAAGTTTTTATTCACTTTAATAATTTAAAACCCAGAAAAGGAATATTTATATATTGAATAATTAGTGAATTGTTAGCAATGTATTTCGGCTTTTTTAGTTTATAATGATTTACTGTTTGTAACAAATAGTTCAGTAATCAAAATAATCATATACATATATATATATATATATATATATATATATATATATATATATATATATATATAATACGTTTTCTTGTTTAATAATTTAAAACAACATAGGTTATTCAAATACAAGAATATTTATCAATTTATATCCAAAGCTTTTCGTTGGCAAACAGTACCAACATCATCAGGAATGGAAATTAATTTTCATTCCTAATGATGTTGGTACTGTTTGCCAACGAAAAGCTTTGGGTATAAATTAATAAATATTCTTGTATTTGAATTACGTAGGTTGTTTTAATATATATATATATATATATATATATATATATATATATATGTATGTATGTATGTATATATATATATATATATATATATATATATATATATGTATGTATGTATGTATGTATATATATATATATATATATATATATATATTCTAACAAAATTATTTCTTAGTTAAAATATAGAACTCAAGTCCTTAAAATGCTGACAAAGGGCGGATCAGTACAAAGGTTGTCGTAAACATAAAATATAAATATAAGCCATTTCAAGGCGATAGAATCACTAAATATTTTTTAGTTGTGTGTTGAAAAAAAACAATGCGTTAGAGGGTCGCTAAAATACCATTAGAAAAAGTTAGGGCAATGACTTACGTAGTCATTAGTAAGTTAACCGTCAAGTAACGGTATAAATTTTGAAACTAGAGGTTATAGCTGAGATGGTATAATAATAAATACACAAAAACCTCTTAACCACAAACTTTCTTTAATTTACCCTTATGTACATTTCAGTTACAAAGTAACCATCCTCAGAGAGATAACATACAAAGACTGTATAGACTGTCAGTCTTTGTATGTTATCCCTCTGAGGATGGTTACTTTGTAACTAAAATGTACATAAGGGTAAATTAAAGAAAGTTTGTGGTTAAGAGGTTTTTGTGTATTTATTATTAAATTCAACCACAGTATATTCCGAATAAATACTGACATGGTATAGCTGCAAAAGTGTTTTGTGATAGGTTGAAAATTGTCTGGTGGGAGAATAAGACTAGTGCGAGAGAGACGCAAAAACGGGAAACAGGGACTTGATTCCGAAAATCAACGGTGGTAGGACGTGTGAGTAAGTGAACTGGGTTGAAGGAAACGACGGTGGTAGGATGAATGAGTAACAAAAGGATAAAGTTATTGGGGAAAGGGGAATTCAGAATAACAAAGAAAGTTATTAAAAGAATTGTGAAGTGTAAAGAAGGTAGTGCAACGAAGCGAGTCGAGGAACCACCAACCAATCTTTGAGGTGTATTGAGCAAGAAGGAGAGTCCAGAAATGCCATCATCCCAACCGTAAGGAAGTCCAAGGAGAACTACGCACGTTCTATGAGCCCCATATATATATATATATATTAAAAACATTATTTTACTGTAATAATTTAGTAACATTTCAGCCCACCCGCAAAACAGTCTTTGAAAAATTTAAATATTCAGAGTATAATTAGGTTTTATCTATAACTCATATTAAATTTTCATTTATGTATCATCCTCATTACAGTAACTTTTTAAACGACCAAGAAAAAATAACTAAATTGTATTATTAATTATTAAGCAATAATTAAGACTTGAGTTTATCTAGGTAATTATGTTGTATGTGTTTTGTAAACATTTTTAAAAGAGCAAATTAAACTAGAGTTTTGTCACATAAGTGTGTTATTTATGCCCCCTAGTTAGAAGTGCTCAAGTATATTTTTTTTGTATTTATTGAAAATAAATAATAATGGTAAACACAAGTAAAAATTAAATAAATTACCAATATATATATATATATATATATATATATATATATATATATATATATATATATATATATATATATATAGGGTTAAAAGCAAAAATATGCTCATACTTTTCCGTGCAGAAACGTTGGTTACTTTATACGCGGTTATTCTAAATGATGGACCCAATTTGATACATTACTGTTTATTTGTATAAATTCAAAATAATACACCAATGGAAAGAGGAAGTTTTAAAATTATTTTACACATTTATAAATGTTTATTATATCCTCCTTAGGCAAACATCTAAGCGACAGCCAAACTCGTCCCGCACACGAGAAATCGTATCTTCTGTTACTGTGTCCACCGTAGCAGTGACAAGATCCGGCAGATCGTCCAGAGTTGCTGATAGAGGCGGACGGTAAACAGCTTCCTTGACAAAACCCCATAAGAAATAGTAGCATAGGGTGAGATCATGAGATCTCGGTAGATAGAAATATAGAGCCAGGTCTCGATTTCCCCTGCGTCATATACAGCGTTGAGGAAAGGACTGATTCAAATTGTTTCGGACATCAAAGTGCCAATTAGGCGGAGCTCCATCTTGGAAAATGAAGACTTGTGAATCTCCCATAAGTTGAGGGAACAGCTGATGTTCCAACACATCCAGGTATGTCACTCCAGTCACAGCTTTTTCCTCAAAAAAGAATGGTCTATAAAACTATGTACCCTTGCCTTTTGCAAATACCATTTCCCAATTCCGCGAATGTAAAGGTTTAAAAAAAATTTCAGTTCTATTTCCATTAGTATAACAATTATTTATTATGAATTTACACTTAAATAAATACGAATTTACAAAATTGGGCCCAATAAAGCAACCCTGTATATTTAAATGTCCTTAAGTTAGTCAAAATATTTTAGTTTTAATTAAATAGTAAAACCTATTTGATATAATTTCCATTTTCAGAATTTTTTACGTGTTCTCCATTAGACGTACAATATTCAAAACTATATATGTAATTATCTATTACCTGATTACGAGTAATTATATAACTGCCTAAAACTACAGTTTCATTTGCCTATAATCCATTCTATTGAGTTGAATAATTCTTATTGTAATTACTAGTTTTTTTTGTATTCAGTAGATATTACTAATGTGACATGTGTATATGTGTTTAGCTACCTTGTGTTTATGTTTAATTCTAATGGTTTTTTTGTTGTAAAATTTATTGAACAAACATTATATCCGACACAGATATATCTTGAACAATTTACAAAGTTCAGACCTGTTTGCTGATTACAACTTCAAAATTTTCCAGAAAGTCCGCATAATACTCTTGATAAAATTACAAAATATTAATCCTTATCATATGGTACGGATACTATAGTGAGCGAAAATTTCTCACCTTGTATTATTATTATTGAAATGTTTTATATCAATATATACTTCGTATATACACTAGTAAACACAAACACACACACACACACACACACACACACACAACACACACACATACACACACACACACACACACACACACACACACACACACACACACACATATATATATATATATATATATATATATATATATATATACACATACACACACACACACACACACACACATATATATATATATATACACACACACACACACACACACACACACACACACACACACACACATACAAAAGGGGAAGAAATGAAATAATTGTGATGTACATGCTGTACATTTGTGTTATAACCATTTTAACATTACTTGCTATTTAAAACACTTCTACCTTTTTTATTCCCATAGGACTAGATTTGTGACATCTTGATTGAAAACTCAAGAATAATAAAACAATAAAACTACGTTTTACTCTTATAAACTAGTATTAACAAAATAGTATTTATATTGTGCTATTATGAGAATGTTATTGTATTGTGTTTTCATTTTATAACTGGTATTCTTATTTCTGTGTATTTGCATTTTTAAGTGAAAAAGTAAATTATTTGAAACTATTGTTGATTTTTTTATTTACAATAGTTTTAAAAATACTCCTTCAATTTGTTTGTAAATGTTTTCTGGATTTTAGAATTTATTTCTGAGTGTTATCGTTTCCTATTTTTATAGTTTCCTAATTTTATTGTTTGCCATTCCTTTGCTATTTAATTCAGATAAATTAGATACTTAACCGACTTCTCTTTATTTTTCCAATTTATCACTTTTATTTTGTGTCATTGATATGAGGCCTTCACTGATAACAATAGATGTCGGTGTAGTTAAACACCCACGAGTCTTTGAATCAACCTGTGGTTTAATTAACCCTTCACGCCGGCTCCCATATCAAGCTATAATTGCAACTCCTTCCACGTGTATATACTAATGACGGTTTTATCCATTATAATTATAAGCTATACATTGTTAAATAAAGTAGTTTTTGTTTTAATTTACAATAATAAATTCAATTTGAATATTAATTATCAATTCCGTTAGGTCCTTACAATCAATAGTTTAACTAGATTTAAATTTATTTATTTCGTGAAAGTATATTTATTTTTATATTTTTGTGGAAGTATTAAAAAAAATTAATGTGCTATGTTGCATGTGGTTTTTCAATGTGTGCGGGCTGGTACCAGATTCAAGAGGTGAGCTACTCCGCCTTTACCATTCTATAATTGTCTCCTATTTGGAGTACTCTACCTTAGACCTTGGAGAATCATTAGATCCTTCCGTCTTCTTTCAACGGCTCAGACCAGCTGTCTGTCTACATCAAGTACTCACTTCACAGACGTAATAAGAAAACCTTATCAGGGCCTCTCACAACAGAAATTGGGCTACAACTGTCACCGAGGGACCAATAAACAGTAGCCTTCCGCGCCGCACAGGTGTAGCACTTTTCCGCCTGGTTACTGGCTACGACTACCTGGCAGCACAGCTCCACATAATTCATGACCTCCCATCGGCAGTTTGCGTGTTATGTGCAATTGTAATCTGGAATGCAGATCACCTCTTCACACGCGTTTCTTTGGATCACACAGAACCAGATGAAGAGGACAATGGAGGTAGGCTCTCTCAGTCGTACTGGTCAGCGCACCTCCAAATGGCTCAACAGGCAAGGGCGGGCATTGGCTTGTAAGTACTTCGCTGAGGTGATGTAATTATCTCTTACCAAGAGGATATCTTTATTATCCTTCGTAAGCGAATAATTCGTGCCGGATAATCGTCTTAATAAATTACTCTAATCGTTACTACAATGAAAAATCATAAATGACCTGAAACGTTCTAATGTAAACACTCGTTGTGAATTATGATAATAATCTTAGCTCAAGACCTAGATCCATATCTTTTTGTTTATATTTATATTACTGATAAGAGAATAACTGTCCTTAATAGAATTATTCATTCTTATTGGTTCAGTTACAATCTTTAAAAAGGTTTTCATATCTCTGAGAAAATTGTATGTTAGAGTGATAGCAATATTTAAAAAAATAGAATTTTAATTTTTTTATGTCTAAAGAAAGTATTTAATAATATATTCTTTAAAATAAGCCAACTTGAAAGAATTGATAATATAAATTGTGCACGTTGATGAAACTATATTTCTTTATCTTTAATTTTCAATACAATAATACAAGTATCAGAAATATTATTAAACGTATCCGAAACGAGTCCTACCAATACCAAAACAAAGTCACTATTAGTGAAACAAAATCTTGGGTCCATCTTGGCATTCTATATTCGTACAATGAATTAAACATTCGTATACCTGCTCAATCTTCAAAACACCAGAAAACAAATCGGTCTTGGTCTTCAGGCAGTGGGTTGTACGACGAAAATATATAAAATTCGATAATAAATTCTTGATAGCTATAATTCTTTCTACAACGTAACCGCCTTTGTTTTCAATTTTAGCCGACCTGCTCACGGAAACGATAAGTTAGTAGTTGGCCAATTCTACCCGCTCTGGACTGTGCCGCACGAAACTCTTTGTCTCGGATCAGTGCCTCCTATATCACGTGGTGTCGTGATCCAGTCATATCATTGCAATCAGCTGTATAGTTCCGTTATATAATAACAGTTGGCAGTGAATTTCGATTCAAGACTTGTTGCGCAACTACACTGCGCATAGTGAAAGTGGAGTGGGTTGTAGTGGGAGGTGGATTGAGTTCAGTTGGACAGAGGACAAATTTTGTTAACCGTCAGACTTTTAAATAATCAGTGTAGGAACGTTGTATCCACTCTCTCGTAATGAGTTGCAGGGAGTAGGTTCTAGACCAGAGTTGTAAAACTTACAAAGAATGGAGGGCCGAAACTCAATCTTTTGGCTTAACCGCGCGCCACACCTGTGTGTGGTGCAAATCCGAGAAATCTATTTACCAGGGGTGTGAAATTAAAACTACTGCCAGGGGGGAAAGTTTTTTAAAATTAGATGAAAAATAGTTCATTTTGGGTCTGTTAAATGACTTTAATTGACTGATACACTGATCCAATTTTGAATAACTATTAAATTACTATTTCTTTTAATTTTGATAAACGTTTGGCGGGCCGCACAGAATAGGCCGGCGGGTCTCATGCGGCCCCTGGCCATCGGTTAGACAACCCTATTCTAGCTGCTTTGGCATAGATAGTTGAGACCTTTTTTTAAATGTTAACTTTAACTTGTGTAATAAGCACTTGCTATTAAATGTAGTCACTTGATTTACTCATAATTGTTTTTAATCATAAATTTTATAAATAATATTTATGGATAATTCAAATCCTAACTTTTCAATATTACAGCTTTTTTACTGATAATCACTCTAGTTTATAACTTCTTGTTTGCTAGATTGTAATTTTGTAATGACTCTGATGATGATGACATGGTCATCGAAATGTACATAAGGGTTTAATTTTAAAAAACTTGTTTTATTTATTTATTATTATTATTGTGATATTGGGGTTCTTTCTAATATTTTCATTCTCCTTTAGCATAAACATTTTTTAGAATATTGAAATATGTGTTGCGATTAATATGTGTTTAATCTAGTTAGTCCTGTGTTGTTTTATAGTCCCTCCTTAGCATTGCAAAACTCTTCTCATTAGTAGCGATAAATCCGCCCATTTATATTCTAATTAATACTTTCTAAAGCCTTAAATCTTATATCTTTAATATTATTCAGTTTTATCATTTAACACTGTTAATAAACGACTATAAATGGAAACACACTGAAGTAATTAAATCTATAGATTTATTGATGTTTGACGCATTTAACCGGTAGACTATTTTTCAGACCGCAGCCTATATCAACATCGAGGCATCGTCTATCCAAAGCCATTAAAACTCTACAGCCCTGGCCTGGACTGAGGAAGAAACTCTGAGGAAGAATGCAGAGTAGAAAGGCCAGGGCTTTGGCGCACAAAGTCGCTTTGCTGCTGACGTAATTAAAACCTCAGCATTCCCCTTTTTTTAATGATCTTTATTTGCAGGTGAAAATTTATATTTATGTCTATTGTAAACTCAATTGAAATCTTAAAGATTAATTTTTCAAATTTATTCTGTGTAAATATAATTTTATTTGTTTGAAAATGCTATTTATTTTTCTATTTTAAACACTTTTTAGTGTTCCAGTAAATTATTGAATATTTAAATTCTCTCAAAGTCGCAAGGTACAAATAAATGTATCAAAGAGTTATTTGGCACAGAAAATTTTACAAAGTGTGCATACAAACGTCAAGTTTCCATAAGTCACAGGCTTCTAGCGTTATTTAGAAAATTCTTGGCCAAGCCTCTTCATTTTTAGTGTACAAAAATGTTTTCAAAGCGTCATATTTAGTTAAACCTACAGTCTGTTACTAGTAACGTCATCGATATCCATTACAGTGACTAATTCACTTGATAATATTTCGTAAAATGATAGAAATCTTCCCTCAATCTTCTGAACACAGATGCAATGCTTTAAAGATACTATATCCAGGCCAATGGTATTTGATGTTTATATTTTCAAAATGAAAACATTTACCCTTGATACATTATATTTACGAAGTAAAAATCTCTGTGACCTTGCGAATTTCTTTGAGAGTGTTTAAATACATAATAATTTACTGGACCACTAATGACTGTTACAATTAGATAAAGAAATAGTATTTCTTTCAAATAAATGGAATTATATTTATACAAAATATATTATATTAATTCATCTTAAGATTTCAACTGAGTTTAAATTAGACATAAATAAAAATTTTTACTTCCATGTATAGATCATAAAAAGGGAAAGAGGAATGCTGAGGCTTTACTTACCTCAGCCGCAGAACGACTTTGTGCGCCGAAGCCCTGGCCTTCCTTCCCGCATTCTTCCTCGGAGATTTTGTCTAGACCAGGGCTGTAGAGGCTTAATGGCTCTGGATAGACGATGCCTTGATGTTGATATAGGCTGCGGTCTGAAAAAAATTAAGTTTACCGGTTAAGCAAGTCACACATCAATAAATGTATAGATTTAATGTTTCAGCATGTTTCCTTTTATAGTCGTTTATTAACGTGCTGTTAAATAATCAAACTGAATAATATTAAAGGTATAAGATTTAAGGCTTTAAAATTTATTAATTAGAATATCAAGGGGTGGGTTTATCGCTACTAATGAGAAGGGTTTGGCGATGCTCTCGAAGGACTATAAAACAACTCAAGACTCGCTAAAATAATCACATATCATTACGGCATATATTACAATATTCTAAAAAATGTTTATGCTAAGGGGGAGAAAATTTCTTTTGGCCTCTTACAGAACTGGGCTATTCTCTAACAGCACAAGGGGCACTTCAGATAACTCACTTTCTTCTAACTTCTCCTCCAACTAACCTCACTTGCCCTTTGCAGTTTGTAGATATATGTATATAAAGATGATCTCAGCTCTCAATATGAGTTTTGTCACGTGATACGATTGGCTAATAGGGTTTTGATAATGTTGACAGCGATAAACCTAAACCAGATTATTAGAAGTACTCGTTTTGTGTAACATTTTAGAGATGATGTTCGTCAAGAACCAACCTTCACCATAATTAAAGACAGACGTAACCTATTACTAGACAAGTAGAGCTACACAAAAATATATTGTTAATGCTCTCTTTCTTAGCCAGGACTGTTTATTTTAGATATGAGTGGAGATGATTGGCGAATAGAAGAGATATGTCATTAGAGTCTCTGCTATATTTGTACTCTGTAAAACTTCTAAAAATATCTATCTTAGTTGATGGTTATTAGTTTATCTCAATATATGTGTTTTCAATGTGTGTAAATTATTTAGATATGTAACCGTTTCGAAGATGAATACTGATATCAGCCGTACGATACCGTGTATTACAAATCTAGGACAGAAATAAACCTATATCTTTAGTACTCGCAAATATTTTTATTATTAATTTACACATTTTTAAAATCGTCCAGAGTCCTATTTTGAATTCTGAGAAATAAAAACTGAAACCATAGAAACGGTAATGTAAAGTTTCCTATTGTTACAACTTTTGTTTATTTATTTAGCTAATTTTCTAGTATTTAGTTTATAAATACAAAAATAGCTACCAACACAGGTTGTGATAATTCCCGTGTTGTGATCATTGTTTTTTTTAATATCGCCAGAGCTCAAATTGAGCATAGAGCACTTTCGTAGTTTGCAAGAAATACATTCACCTCTGGAAAATCCTATTATTTACTTATAATTACTCAACGTGTGACTGAGAGTCATTAATTATCTATTGTTAGATAAATATATTATATAGCAAAAAACGTCATTTTTAGTTTTCCGGTAGTTGTTTACTAGGTAAGACTATTAGCTAATAAATTGTGTCAAAATGTATCAAACTTTCGTTTAGTCTTAATTAATAGATTGTCCAAGTATATGTTTTAAAGTAAGTAGCATTATTCTATTTTCAAATTAATTTCTAAAGTACCAAATCACCCAGCATATACTCACTACCAGTGAAATTATATATTGCTGCCAAATTTAGTATAGATATAAAACTATCATTATATAACCTGTATTTTAATGTGTGTGTATGCGTGTGCGCGTATGTGTGTTTGTGTGTGTTTGTGTGTGTGTGTGTGTGTGTGTGTGTGTGTGTGTGTGTGTTTCAATAGCAACATTAAAAATAAGAAACACAAGCAAACTAAATGGATTATTGGGCAATCATTAGGTCGTATAAAATATTAACGACGTTTATATGTAAAACTATAAATGTTTTTTGCAGTTTTTGTATTTCTTGTGTTACACATTTTGAGGGATATTTTATACTACTTTTGGTATCACTTGGCAAAAAGCACTAATTACTGATATTTTCCAGCACACGCGTTTCTACTAGGTTAGTGCATTGTTCAATGCTGAGACTCACAGACAAGTTTGTTGCTCAGGTGTGATGTATTGGTGTGTCTATGTGGTGCATTGGTGTTCTGTGGTATGTTATTGTTCAACAACTACTCTGTGATACTACTTTTTAGCAAGTAATAAAAAAAGTTGTAATTTATATAACTGTTTATTCTTAAAATAATTATTTTTTTCCCTTGGCTATAACGTTTTAGAAGAATATATAACTCCTGAATATAATGTGTCATTCATTCAAGGCCTCCATTAAGCGCATTAAAATATCATAATAATACGACGCTTACAAGATTTGAAATTAATGAAACCGGTTCTTTATATTTCTCGATCATGCCATTATACTGGCCAAATGGGGTTATATATATCTGCTGCAACTACGAAAAATTATTTTGTTTTGTATCTGTGTTATTTCCCATTTTTTACCTTAAAAACTAACATTAGTAAAGCGGTTACGATATAAAATTCTTTATTCTATTTTACAAATATTTTTATTGAACCTAACCATATACCCTAATAAGGATCGTGAAATAAATTTTCAAATTTTATTTTACTCCAAAAATAAAATACTCCCAAGTGTCTTGCGAGTCGAGGACAATGCACGCAAGTTCATGCTTGATTTTAATTTTCAGCCTTGACCTCTCATTGTATAAAACGGCACTGAGCCATTTTCCATGAAATACACGTTCCATTGTTGCAAGTACACTGATGTTACGGAACAATAAGTCGTATGTCTTGAGGCGATTGTCAGTTGATAGCCGTGGTAATATCCGCGCAATGTCATCATATTTTCTTCAAATACGACACTTGTAACACTAAAGAAACGCTTTTTGCCATAAAAAAAGACGTTCGCGAGCATTAGAAATCATACTGTGGCCATTGTATAAGATGGCGGTTTCTAGTACAATTGATGCTTAAAACTATTTTTGGGAATCAAAATTTCTTATCAAAAAATATTCTCACTATATAATGAAAAAAAAATTTTCCTAAAATAATTAAACTGTACAGTAGAGTTCCGGTTAACCGAAGTAAATGGGGGACAGCAATTTTGAATAACGAACTTTGCGGTATTCTACGTGTATACTACGTGCTTCATGTTCCACTGACTTTAGCGCTTCATACATATATCGTGTTTCGCAATCCTGCAGAATGGCTCGCTACAACAGCCCTTGATAGTGTAGTTTAAAGTCTCTACAACACCTTGAACGGGAGGCTGAATTAGGTTTGTGAAGTTCGGAAGAAGGAAGAGCAAACAATGGCATCACCGCTTTTTAACTCACTAGGATGTGAGTGCACGCTATCAAAACATAAGATAGCTATTCCCAGTTAAAACATTTCAACTTTCGGCACGAACTGATCAGAAAACCATTCTTCAAATAATTCAGAAGACATCCACGCACTTTTTAGTGTTCTGTAAAAAGCCGGTAAACCATTTGGTGCAATATCCTTTAATGCCCGTGGTTTTTTTTAATTGCGGACACACATTGGTGGCAGTCTATAGCAACCTGAGGCATTTGCAGCAAAAAGAACTGTTTATTTTTTCATATTGTGTCCTGGGGCAGTCGTTTCACACTGAGGGGCTACTGAAACGCGTCCACTGGGATATGGTTAGGCGGGGGTAATTACAAATGGCGGCATAGTCAGACCACTAGCTATCGCGATGAGTCATGCATTGCTTACATGTTACTGCTGGTACATTTTCCTTTCGCTTCGCGACGTCTTTCGGTTAACCCAGATTTCGGTTGATCCGAGTTCGGTTAACCAGGGTTCCTCTGTATTTTTAAATTATTCTTGTCCTACAATGATTAGTGAAACAGTTTCGAATAGAAAATTGTAAAAAAGAGATTCACTTTCCCAATGTTTATCATGACGTATTTTTTTGTAATTATTACACATGATTCATTTATCAGAGTTTATTCAAAAAAGGTCATTATAGTGGTTATATCTTATATTTCTGCGTATAAGCTCCTTAGAGTCAAAATACCTTTCTTGTGGTACTTATCCAGTAGGCTATTGTCCATGCCTAGCATTAATGTTACCCACTCCTTTAATGCGATAAATTTCTCCGAACTGAGATTATAATGATGTATGTTATGTGTCACAACAAATTACTTTCTTCTGGGGACTTTTCTCTCATTTCATCACTGTTGGGGTCTTTTATTAACAGATCATATTCGTTGGGCTTTAATAATGAAGTATTCGATGAATTGATAATCATTAACAACATAAACGATACGGCACAATATTTTTATAGATACTTCGTTTGATTTCAGATTATTTTTAACTGAAATTAAATATCATTAACAACAATGTAAGATCAATGTTGTAACTGCTCTCTCTTTTTTAAGAGCGGCCGCCACTCCACGTTTACCTTCCATTTTTCGTTCTTTACCTTCACGTTCGGGTCGTATGTTGTACTTACTCTCTCTAAACTTGTGCCTAACCTGTTAAACGAGAAAGGTAACATATTCACCGGTCACATAGCAAAATCTCAAGTTAACATTTTTAAATTGCTGAAACAGTACTCGCTGAGATGTTGACGGTCAATATTTCACTATTTTCTTAAAAGTATTGATTTTTTTCCATTCATATTGAAAAATCCTAAACTAATAGGCCTACAATTGATGACTTTTTCCTTTGACTCCCAGTAATTATTAACAATTTTCAAAACAAGACAACTCTAAGTACAACAAACTTAGAATTCTAAATGAAACCAAGAAAAAGTATATTACTGTCAATTAAAGAAATATTGTTCCGGGCAATGTAAGATTAAGGTAGAGTATAATATTTATTACTAAATACAAATTGGTTATTAGACTTGTTATAGGTGAGGCAATTTATTTTCAGACAGTTAAGCCAGTTTACCAAGTGCTTTAATCCTCGAAGTGATAGTACAGATTTTAAATTTGTTACTGCTTTCAAATGAGTATCTATACAGTTAATTGTATTCTCTTCGGTTACTAATAAAATCAAACAAAACCTATTTGTAAATAAAAAACTACTATAATCTACTAGTATAAAATAAAATAGAATTTATGGTAGAAGATTTTTTTATGGTAGAAGTACATGTAGGCTGAATCCGAGTGGAACAAACTATGAACGTCCTGCGTGACTGGAACCCCGCTTCTCTTACTCATGATTCAAGTTTACTAATGCAGCGAGACCACCAATCCCAAGGCCAAGTAACTTTACTCGGCTACTTTCATAAATAGAATTATTCTTTAACAGCCGTACTTGTTACAACGCTTCCATAAGGTTCTCGTGATGGGAATAATTTCTGGTTTTTTTCACCTATATTAGAACGACATTCTGGTACTTTATTACGTTCCTACACGTGTTTCTTTTTTCCATTCCTTCTATTAACTCTCACTCTCCTGATGTATATCTTGTACAAATTTTCAATCGTTAGTAAAATAGGTTATTATTCATCCAATCAAGTTCAAATACATTTCTTTTAGCCTATAGTGGATGGTAATTAATATTTATACCAATTTTGAAATATGTATTCAGTAATTAAATTATAAAAATTTTAGAGTTTAGGTTGGAACTTAATATCTTCATGTTCGAAGTCTTGCTTTTTAGAACTGAGTCAATCTTTCTATACCTAGAAATGTGTTTCTTAAAGATATATATGCATCCCCCCCATCTGGTTTTCGTCGAAACCTCCATGGCACAACCTTAATTTGTAGCCATGGTTACCACACAATATCATAAGTAATGCTTTAGGATTAAAAAAGAATGAACAGAAGAAAATAAACAGACAAACTGGAATAACGATATGGAACCTTGCTTCACAAATTGTCAAAGAAAGGAAAGCGAAAAGAAACTAAAAAACAATGCAAGCGACGAAAAAAACCGTATACATATTAACAAACAAAAATAGTAGTCCAACACCGTATATAGAAAGGGAAATGGAAAATTGTAAGGAAATTTGCTTTCTATTTTGCTATTTAATATTGTTATTCTGACATATGTATATGCATAATTATATTAATTGTAATTATAAAATGAAAATAAACTAACACTTTTTAAAAAGTAGGAATTGACTTGATTTTTTTTATTATATTACTTGTTTCTTTCAACGTTTCGTGACCAATATGAATAGGGCTGACTTAATTATCATAAAATATGACCAAAATAACCTTACAATAATATAATTGATTGTAAGATTTACTGGTGGGATAAATTAAATTCAAAGGAAAAGGTCAGGAATGTTATAATAGCAAGTTTTGCTTCGTATATATATATATATATATATATATATATATATATATATATATATATATACTACGTATTTCTAGACGTTATGCCTCTTCTCTGGCTGCAATTCGCACTTTAAAAACGTATCCATTACAACAATACGTGGAAATAATCTAATGATATGTAAACAAAATTATATAGAGTGGACACTTATATAGTTTTCGATGAACACATCATCAATTTCATACGGAATAATTACACATTGTAATAAAAGTGTTTCAGCCTCCATTCAGTTTTTTTGTATCGAGCAATGAGTTTATTATGTAACTTCATTGTAGTTTTAAACTTTGATGATGGCGATGACATTAAAGACGAAGTGTACGTAAGAACATAATCCATATGAGTCTCATAAGTTATTATTTTATTAATATATTGTAGTTCACTGTTAATACATTTGTTAGTTATATTTTTTGTTGAGAATAATACCATATATTTAGCACAATGAATTGGTGTCACGTATATTGATTGCTGCTATGCTACTCTGAAAGTAATTTTGCATTCGAACGAATAACATTTTAAACTATTAAAGTAAATTACAGTAAAATTTCATTTACATTTACTAAATGCACTAAGAACTAAAGATTATCAAATTGCCAGTTAGGAAAGCACCTTACCCTCAATGTATAAGCAATACTTATAGCTCTTTAGCAACAGACAAAATTTGGTACCAAAATGTTCCTTACAAAAATCTTCACCATTTTTCTTATTGAAATGTTTTGATGAGTAAGGAAAAAACATATATAAACAATAATCTTTTGATCCATTGACCTTAATGGAAGTTTTACTTCACCTTGTAATTTGTCGGCTCTTTCATATTTCAGTTTCAAATTTTGATAAAAACACTATAAGGAATTCCAAAGAAAATGAGACCTTTAACAGTAACCAAAACAAAAAGTCGGATTTCTTAAACTTTTTCTGTCCAATACTTCAATGTTTTTTTTTTTAATTAAAGGGTCAAACAACACCAGATAAAGGTTAAATATATGATAACGTTTGCGGAACGTTTCGTAGATCTCTGAAAGTATAACAAATAATACAACATAAATACAATTTAAGTACTACTGAGGATAGTACAACAACTGAAAGGCTGCACATTTATGCAGAATACGAGCGTCACGACCTTGCTCTCAAATGTAGCACCCAAGACCTGCGAAGTGAACATAGCTAAAATTAATTACTTTATGTATCCATATATATATATATATATATATATATATATATATATATATATATATATATATATATATATATATATTATAATAAAGATGATTATTTTTTCTTGATTTGTTATAATTATTAAATAACTTCAAAAAGTTCATAATCAAGATATATTTTATTCAACATTTACAATTATGCTGAAGCTTTTCGCCGGAGTATAGTTCCAGCATTCTCAAAGACTACTAACATGGTTTGTAAAATTATTTAAACATTACTCTAATTGATTGCACTATGTACATAAACCACCGATATCTTATTTCTTTAATCTATTTGCTTTACATTAAATGAACTATCTGTTTGATAAAATCTTAAATTCTATCTAAAACATGAAAAATTGTGTTATGTTTAGATTTAATTTGGGACTGTTCTTTAATAAGTATGTTGTTTAATTTATGCTTGTAGATATATAGGTTTTCCAGAACATTCATTTTCAAACCTTTATTAATATGTTTGATTAAATTCATATTTTGTATGTCTGGAAAACTATGGTTATTTGCAATACAATGAGTGGCCATATTCGATTTATATATATCTGGTTTTATATACGCATTGAGATGTTCTTTGTAGCGATCCTTTATTTTCTTTTTTGTTTGACCTACATAATTTTTATTGCAATCTTGGCAATTTATGCTATATATCCCACATAAATCTAATTTACTAGTGTGATTACTTTGATTTAAAATACGATTATTGATGGTATTGTTTGTATAAAACGCAAATTTAATATTACTATTTTTAAACAACTTTTCAAGTGATTTAATTTCATATCCCGTGTAAATAAATTTAGTCCATTTTGTTTCATTTTTACTTATAATTTGTCTGTTATAATTTAGTAATTTATTCTGAACGTTACTATTCAATTTATCTATAGTCTTCCTTTTATAACCGTTTACTGAAGCTAATTGATATATTATGTTTAATTCATTTTGTCTATTTTGTTTATTTAATGGTATTTTATACATTCTATACAATAGGTTGTAAAAGCATGCCATCTTTTGATTATATGGATGATTGGAATGGTTTGGTATAATATTATCAGTAATCATGGGTTTTCTATATATTGCGTATTCTAATTTGTCATTCTGGTTATATATTGTAATATCAAGGTAATTAAGTGTGTTGTTACATTCAATTTCGTGGGAAAATTTTATATTGTGATGCAAGTTGTTTATTTCTTCAATTATTAAATGTAAATTTATGCCATTATTTGTAGAAATATAAATTCCGTCATCTACATATCTGTACCATATTCCATTTTTGTCATATTTATTTATGATTTCAATTATGTCATTGTCTAAACTTTGTAAAAATATTTCGGAGATTATAGATGATAATGGAGAACCCATTACCAAACCATCCATTTGTTTATATATTTTTTTATTATATGTAAAATAATTTTGTTCTAATATTATTTTTACAGTATTTATTATTTCATGAATTTCTTCTTTGTCTTTTAAATTTAAATTTAATTTATCATGTATTATTTTATATGTGTCCTTCAATGGTATGTTAGTGTACATATTTTTAATATCTAAAGAAATTAATTTAGTTTTATTATCAATTTTTATATCTTTAATTTTATCAATTAAATCATATGTATTTTTAATAGCATATCTATTGTTTAATTTTATCTTGTCTTTTAATATGCATGATATAATTTTAGATATTTTATAAGATGGTGCTTGTTTGAAGTTAATTAAAGGTCGTATTGGTTTGTCATTTTTATGTAATTTTATGAGTCCATTTAATATTGGTATTTTAGGAAGATCATTTATCATTTCATTAATATTTTTTTTCCTAAACATTTTATATGAATTTTTTATCATATTTTTTATTTCGTTTTGATATTGAAGCGTAGGATCTTTTTTTAGCATCATAAAATTATTATCTTTAATATAATTTTCATTTTTATTTTATATATATATATATATATAATATGTGTTCTTGTGAAACTATAAACAAAATAACAAAATTACAAATACAAGAAATTGTTCTTGTATTTGTATTTCACTTATTTTGTTCACATATATATATATATATATATATATATATATATATATATATATATATGTATGTATATATATATATATATATATATATATATATATATATATATATATATATATATATATATATATACAAAGCTTTTATTCATGCCTAGACATAATTATTATGAAGTCGTTCAGCCTTAAATGCAATCTTTATATTCTGAATATTGAAAAGGTTGCTGCTTGTCTTATAATTTTTCATCAAAAAACACATTTCCTTTTTTTAATGTATTTTTTAACACTATTCAACCCCTAAAGTTCGATTGTGAAAGAGAGTTACAAAATATTTTCATCGGAGGAAAACATATTTGGACATTTTGGGATGTAACTGGGACTAATGTCGAAACAAAGTGTTGCTTTTAACAATAGACCAGAAAAACGTTTATATTTATAATTACGGATACATAACGCAAACTGTTTTCACAAACAATTAGAAATGTTGAATAGTCGGACACTTTTGCATAAGGGTTTTGTACATGACGTCAGACGTGGGGAGGTGACGACAACGCTAGGTTTTATTACGCCAATGTAAGAGAACATCCTGTAGCGCGCGTTCTGTAACTCTATGACGACAGAAGGGCTTTGTTCTTCCTATATTGTTATGGAAGTGTGAACGTAGGATACAATTACACTTTTATAAGGATACGACGCAAGACAAAAGGAGAGGGGTGTTATGAATACTTGATTAAATTATTTAACCTCTACATACATACCCTTTGGTAAAGTATTTTACACACACAAACACACAAACTCACACACACACACACACACACACACACACACACACTCACACACTTACACACACACGCGCCCGTATACACACACACACACACTCTCTCTCACACACACACACACACTCTCTCTCTCAC